>WUAW01003925.1:86486-98978 GCA_017165845.1 Thaumetopoea pityocampa | reverse complement strand
TACCTGGACCATTTTCTATGTATATTCTTTGGACTATGTTCTAGATTAAAACATAGGATTATTTATCCTAATAACTGTATGATAACGTCACCGTGGGATAATGGATCAACTATAATATTATTTTAACAAATTACGCGGGTGAAATCAAAACTAAAAAAGTAGTTAGTTTCTAATAAACAATTTTTCATTACTTTATGCACTGTTTTTTAATTAAAACAGACTGATATCCTTGAGATTTAAGGTAATCTAATGGATGAAAGAATAAATTGCTTAGAGAAACACTTTATATTTCACACGAGTCGATTACCTTCAACCTTTCACTGCTAACACGTTTCGGAAAGACATTTAACACGTTAATCGCAGCAATTTAACAAATTCCGAGTTTCGCGGGCTGGTCATCCACGCGGAAAAGTAATTACGTCACCTAATGACGTCACTTACCTCCCCCCCCCCCCTGTATTCTCCACGTCCCGCTAGGAGACAATTTACAGTTTTTGATGTCGTTCTGTTCGAGTATTCGATAACTAATCCGTAGAGATTTCATGATTTTTACAGTTACTATTTGGAAGGTATTTTATATACAAACTCTTCCTGTCTTATCCGATATACGCTTGCAATTAGATATTTTTATTTGTATAAATTCTTAAATATATTCTTTAAAATTTATTTTAAATTTAACAATCTTTATTTGACGAATTTAAGTGTATAGTTTTTCTTGTATATCTTTATAAAGTGCGTTATATTTTTTCAGTAGGCATGGGAATCTAATACATTGACATTAGATAAATTTACATAACTTAACTAAATTTGGTCCCTCACTATCTTTTTCTAATGTCAAACGCCAAAAAGAGATAGCTACAATTTTTGTACTGTCAGTTTCGTTCAGAAACGTCAAAATTAAATGATTTAGAAGCGATTTCTGAACACACGGACTAAAGATACGCAAAAACGCAACATTTTTTTAACCGTTTGACAGAAACGTTAGGTCGGTACTCGCTGTAAATGTTTGCTATCTCGTTTCGGCGTTTGACGTTAGAAAAAGATCGGGAGGGACCAAGTTCTGTCACAACAGAATCGGCACCATTGTTTGCTAAATGGCATGATTTTTTAACAGTAACGTGTATTATATCAAATATTGTCAAGTAAACATTAAAAATTGTTAAGTAGCTTTTGTTACGTTTATATATAATAAAATAATATGAATGATAACGCAAATATTTTTACTCCTCTGCCAAGATATAGCGAACTGAGTTTAAATGAAGTTTGTAAATTACCTATGTTATACAAACAACTAATTATGTGAAACATTTAATAAAGAACAGGAAGTCATAAAAAATATACAGAAAATAACGAACAAAATAATCTAAATGAGGCAACGGAAAATATGGCATTAAAACAAAAGAATTGTGGAGACCCATGTTCTAGGGAGCACATTAAAAAGTTTATTACAAAATGGCGTACCAATGCCTGCTTACGTTTCGTTGGTTCTTTCCCATCGTCACTGGTTTTAAATCCCGACTTTTACGTTTATGGTGCATTCATAAGGAGTTCTTTTGTTATAAGATGCGAGGCGTACTCGTTAGGGTATTTCGTCGTGCCATTGAAATAACATTAGCATCGCGTGCACTCATAAAGCATGGGGCCTAACGTATTCATTATATACGATAATAGGCTTTGAGTTTTTAATTAGAGTCGATACGAATAAACCTAAAAACAAGGGCTATATTAAAAAAAGAAAATACTTAAAATATTGGGTGTTTTTGTTTGGTTTCTCTTTGTTTTTGTTACTTTCTTTGATGGTCCTGATCAACTTTATTTTTTTTTTAAACGTGACATTTATTACAACATTCTTCATCATTATAACTAACTCGTAGTAAAATAATAGTCACTAGAATTGTTGTCCAATTTATAATCAAAAGATGTGCTTTTCAAAGCTGATATTTCAGTATTTTTAAATAAATTGTTTAATATTCCTTGAATTCTCTGTCTTCAACTCTAAAAATTTCAATTCTTTACAGTCGGTTGCATTTTAAGAGCTCTTCGTAGCAAAATCCGAACGCTTATTCACGGCACCTGAGACAAACTAAGGCAACCNCCTTCATCATTATAACTAACTCGTAGTAAAATAATAGTCACTAGAATTGTTGTCCAATTTATAATCAAAAGATGTGCTTTTCAAAGCTGATATTTCAGTATTTTTAAATAAATTGTTTAATATTCCTTGAATTCTCTGTCTTCAACTCTAAAAATTTCAATTCTTTACAGTCGGCTGCATTTTAAGAGCTCTTCGTAGCAAAATCCGAACGCTTATTCACGGCACCTGAGACAAACTAAGGCAACCTCGAATTTATATATAAGAAAAGTCGCGAGCGTCTCACGACTTTTTAGCTATACTTATTTAATGGTCTGTCTGTTTAAGTATTTATGTATATTTTTATTGTTATAGAATCTTCATCTGAAGATCGATCATCGTCATCAGAGGAAGAAGAAGACGAATTCGGTGACTTCGATCCATTTGCAACAGCACCCTCGTTACATTCCCCTGACAGTGGACGTTCAGATACGCGTTACGCTAACGCGCCTCGCAGAAACCCAAGCCCGTACTATTACGGCGACCTTTTTAAAACACCACAACAACAGCCAGCACCATCTGCTCCCACTATTTCCACTACGTCATCATCTCGTGGACCCAGATACAGAAAATCTGCGAGTTTAGACGCTCCGCACGTCGCGCCGAGACCGAATCTTCCTAAAAGATTTTCAGTGGCTGAAGATGGCTTTCGTGAACTAGAACGATCGTCATCTTCGTCCGGCGAGAGCGCGTGGATGCCGCCGAGGCGTCGCGGGCGCGACGCGGCCGGTTGCGTGTGCGCCGCGCCTGAAGATGTAGAGGAGCACCGACCTTCTCGCAGTGTCTTTTACGTGCCAGCGCCGCTGCCCCGCTGGCCGCAAGAGATGACCACCAGACAAATATACGAAACGGCATTTGATTGCAAAATTGCTCGCTCTGACGATGATTTAGATGATTTCGATCGAGTCAGCAATCATCCCGTTCTCTTACAAGGTGACGGACGTAAAGTTATTTCTTCAGCATCATCCGCTTTCGATGCTGTTGAACGCAGTGAACCAGACTATAAAGGTCGCCGCAAGGTGACTATGAAAACGGACAGTGTTAGGCGTTCCAAGATTCCCACAATTCGACAAAAAAGGGAGAATGAAAACAATGTATGTATCTTGTCTGAGGAATTGGAAAAAGTGCACATTGAAGATAATGACCGTACAATATCGACATCCCAGCTTCCGCTTCGTGGTTATACACCATCACCCCCCTCCACAGCCCCGTTACCAACAAAATTTCAACAAAAAGATGGGTCTGCTATGAATAGTATAAAGAGTGCCCCGAACCTTCCTCAGTCGCAACCTGCACATCCCCGTTTAAAAGATTTACGTTTACCCGTAAAATCACTGCGCACTCGGGAAACTCCGACAAGCAGCGATGCTAGTATGGCTGATGTTAAGGGTTCGGCTTCCACTGAGCTCGATATTGGACCACGTCTCAGGGACTCTAGTCGCGAATCACGTGATGGTGATGATGAAGGAGTGCAATCAAAAGACGGTATTTTTTTAGAGATTAAGGGCCGGCCCACTTCCGATTCTGACACACCTGAAATGAATCGGTATACGGGCCCTAAGGGGGTCGGTCCTATAATGGAATTTAAGGGAAGGCCTGGCGTAGTGCGTCCTCGCAGAAAATACTCAAGTACCGAGAGCATGGCTACAAGCAGTAGTGGTGGTAGCATGGAATCACTACGAAGTAGCAACAGTGAAGGCGACAGGAGTAGCAGTAGTTCAGAAAGTCGTCATTCATCTTCACTTAGTTCACATAGCTCTGATTCAGGAAACGTACCATTTACAAAATCTCATCATATGCAACTTTCGGGGTTTGGACATCATCCAGCTAAACTGCATATTTTAAGCCCCATATCAGATAAATCTTCGCAAGAACCAGCTTCAGAAACATCAGATAACAATAAAAATAATAATTCTCAAAAAGTATCTCCTGAAGATGTGGAAACCGGTAATATTTTATCACAAACGACAGTAGATATCACTGCTAAACCTAAACGCAGAGCCTTGCAAAATAGAAATCTGTTGAATCTTACATTTAGACACTCAACAACTGGTGACGCTGAGATTCAAGGTTCCGATAGTGGAATATCGATACATTCAAGGGAAGGTGTGGATTCTCGAAACACATTTATCAATTTTAAAAACACTAGTAAAGAAGAGGAACGGAAAGAAGAAGACGTTGATTTATCTGATCTTCCTTTCGACATGCCAAAATTGCGGCGACGACGAGCAGAAGCCGAAGCCGACTTACGATCCTTGCCATTTGACATGCCTAAGCTTCGCCGAAAGTTACGAGGGCAGTCACTGCAACTAAGCAACGATTTTGGAGGAGCTATTTCTAATGCTTCTTCTAGCCAAAGCGTGCAAGACTTAAGTCAAGGTTGGTATTATTCTTGAATCTTATTTATTAAATACTTGTCAGTAACAATTACGTTACGCCAGATGAATTTATATTATAGTTACAGAGTAAAGGAGGGTCTGTCAAGTTCAATCTTTGGATTCTCCTAACTCGAAGCGACTGCTACCACATTATGCCGATTAAGACGTATGACTCGGGATTGCTCCACACGAAATTCTCTGGTCTACCGCCCATCCAATATTTAATTTACTTGAGTGCTTTTTGAAGAAACTTTTTCCTGTATACGTTAGGAGCAATTTGTAACAGTTCAGTTGAGTTAGCAGTCCGTAATCGGTGAGAATAGCATGTTTTGACATAAAACCAGTGATGCCATTTTAGTGTCTCTTTAGAATATATACGACGTTGGCATTTGCAAGTTGATGATAATGATGTTATTCTATATGCCATAAGCAATAAATTGTTTAAATTCGTATTTTATTGTTTACAGGAGACAAACACAGGCCGAATTTAAAATTAAACCTCGATAGCAGTAGCGGAGGTTCTAAGGGGTTGCATTTAAATTTAGGACCTATAGCTCCGCCCCGGGATCTCGTTGATGCCTCTCTCCCACTTGACCGTCAAGGGTAAGGTGTTCCATCATCATATAAAAACGTTTTTATTACAGTTTTTAGACTTTGACTATGTGAATTTAAAATAAATATCTGATAATTGTGTCTTATATCATTTCAGGTGGTACCACGGGACCTTATCACGCGTTGAAGCTGAAAGTCTACTGAGGGATGCGGATGAGGGTGTTTTTTTGGTCAGGAACAGTGAATCGGCCAAACACGACTATTCGCTTAGTCTAAAGTGAGTATTCATTTCATCATACTTTTACATTTGAAAAAGCCTCTTTTTACTAAATTTCCTGCAAATTATATAAACATGTATTACAATAAAAATATTACATAAATCAATATATTAAGTACGCGAGTCCAATAATTTAACTGAAAACGTATGAAGTTGACAAGTGATCATTTGATTATCGTTAACTAATATTATTTCCATACATTTTTTTAAAGAAACGAATTGTTGTATTATGAGTACCTGTCAATCGTCCAACTTATTGGACCTTAGGTGAATAATTTGATTTTAGATCTATTGTTAACAACCTAATAATTATTTTCTCCAGGTCAACACGAGGCTTCATGCACATGCGTATATGCCGCGGCACGGAAGGCTATACGTTAGGAGGAGCGGCTACGGCTTTTCCTACAGTACCTGCCCTCATGCGCCACTACGTTACAGCCCAGAGGCTGCCAGTACGAGGCGCCGAACACATGGCACTCTCCACGCCTCTTCCAGCTGTTCTGCTCTGAACAATCCATAGTGGAACATTGGATTGAAATCGTGGAATGAACCCACATAAGCCGTTATACCGGCCGGTTCAAAGAAGGTGTACATATGCGCAGTCGAATCTGGCTTATTGTTATTTTATTTGCAGACGACGCACAAATATTTACATAAGCGAGTGCACGCACTGATATTAAACGCGCGCGAGTAGAATCGACGAATAATATAGATTTCTATGAAAGAGTACGCACTTGTGGATTTTTAAGCGACTGATTTTAAAATCAGGTGATTACTGTAATTTTACGTTTAGAAATCACTTCATGTCTACTATAGTCGGTAGAAAAATTGTGAATACTTGCGTTTTCATACGTATTCCAAAACCGCGCGCGTTTAATCGTAGTCGGCATTATTTCTATAGTTTTAGGTAAGCCCAGTAATTAATACCAAAGAGTTAGTTTATTTCATTAATTTAGCTGTATGAATTGGTTCATCGATTTTTATATTAAAATAGCACCATAATAATTATGCTAGTCCAAAATACCGCAGCAACTTAATAATTTCACTGTTTATACGCATGTACTCATTTCCATGTTACTAATTTATATATAGTGTGTACCTAAAGTAAGAATATGTTATAATGTCCGTATTACTCACATATTATTTATTATTCAAAGAGTGATACAAGATATCAGTTATTTAGCCAGTTTTAATTATATATACATACCTATGTATTCATTGACGCAAATTACATATTATTATATATGCGTTTGATAAACGAGTGTGATGAATCATGATAATTTTTATCTGTGTATGAAGAGGTTATAACATTGAAATAACTTGGCCTAATATTAAATAATTATGGACATATAAACATGGCCGTCCACCATAGCTCAGTGAGGCAGACGAACGATGCAAGTGCAAGGAATAGTTCTATGTTGCGGATGTATGTCTATTAGAAATATAGAAATGAATAGTTACAAGAAAATGTGACATCACACCTTCTTTGTTGTATATATGTGACAGTACCATATGTGTAAGAAAGAAGGTAATAGGTGGTTAAGCTTCTATTTGCATTTATTCCTCACATTTACGAGTATTCTAGGATAACTCTTACTCTTTTACTCCTGTTCATCTAGCCATATCGATTGAACATAGAAAATGGAACTAGTTGTTTCCGTTTTAGAGAATAGCTGACTTTAATATTATATATAATAACTTGCGTGTAATGACTTTATAGAGATAAAAAAGATTCCAGAGTTAAAGTTTCATAACAAATATGTTTGGAATTACTTACGTAAGAATGTCGGTTTAAATTTTAATCGATAATAAAATATGTCGAAAATGCTTCAACAATAACAATAATGCTTCAACAGTAACAATTTTGAAATATTAAAAGAGTTCGTAAGTATGTATCAATGACAACAAAGTATATTTTCTGTGTCNGTAAGAATGTCGGTTTAAATTTTAATCGATAATAAAATATGTCGAAAATGCTTCTAATAAGTAACAATTTTGAAATATTAAAAGAGTTCGTAAGTATGTATCAATGACAACAAAGTATATTTTCTGTGTCAACATACCTGCCTAATGATTAACTAAATCTACAATTTAATTTACATAGATACAGGTGTGACGACCGAGTTTGAACTTTAAGTATCATCACAATAAGTCTACAATGAATCTTTAAAACATTCAATATTTTAAGCGCGTAAAGAGCTTACGTAAATTATAAAATGTATATTAACAAGGTCAAACACAAATCAAATTGCAAACATACGTATATTTAAACAGCGAACATTAAATAGATTAGTTGTCATATTAGTCAGTCTATTACAATCTAGTAGATACTCTAAATACTTCAACTTAAGGTTGAATTTAGTAGTAACGTTAACAATGAATCATCAGCACGTGTGACACTGACATGAAATCGATTAAAAACTAATATAGACTCGATGACAAGTACTGTGTCAAATGTAATTTAGTAAGTATTTACCTGTTATATGTCCAACCTCATTTGTATTTTCTACTTTTAGCAACGTATCTTCTTATTTATTATATATAACTACAGTTGAGAGTAGATATTTGTGATTCTAATATATTAAAGAGTTGTATGTTATTAATATATTACATAAATAACATTAGCTCTATTGATATATGTGTTGTTGTCTAGTAGTACACAAGATACAGAGAAATTAGGACTAGATCAATGCGTGTATAAGTATCCAAAATATTATGTTAATATATTATATAACATAATCTAAAAAAAAAATTGGTACTCCGAATGCATAACAGTCACATTAGACTAGTAGTAATTATACCAGGAGCAGAATACGACGATGAATCTGAAGGGAGACACCTCACACACTACAAATTACAGCACATACATTTGGCAAAGAATTGGCATACAACACACAAATCACATCAAATATACTAGAACGAACAAATACAACCCACACTCTAAAAACGAACACTAAACAAGCATTGGGAACAGAGGTGGACACGGAGGGACACGAATTACACCCGCAAACAAATCCATACAAAAGACAATGAATTGTTTCGAAACACTCGCAACATACACTCAGTATGACCAATCTATTTTATAAATTGACTGGAATGAATGTAGTTAGTTTCTCCGGACAGTCGCATGGCATTAAGAACTGACTATACGTGCAACAGAGATAGCAATACACTCGCGCTAAACATTCCGGCCAATTTAGATAAATTGGTCGAAATGTTTTTAGTGTTATCCTGTTTATACGTTTAAACAAAAAACATAAATACTAAAGAGGATATAAAATTATGACATAACACGCGTATAATTTGAAACAAACGAAGATATTTTTTCCTAGAGTAATAGAACGTGATGCACAATTTATCGCTAAAAGTAAATAATGAAAATGAATATTTTGATGTTTAAAATGTAGCAAATACGCATGAGGTAAAGATTGGCCAATAAAAACTATATTACATAGAAATAAATTTTAATATAGTTAGTCTTACTTTGTGAATTAATTTTCATATATGCTAATCATGATTATATATTATAATATGGCACATGATAAATTAATGTTAGGTCATAGTGAAGATTGGCACATGTTATGTAACTTTCACATGATGACGTATTTATATTTTTTGTTAATTAGAATATAAGTAGAATAACGGGACCGGGCCCTCTGTATACACAATTTAGGTAGAAATCCATTAAAATATATCACTCGGTGGCACTACAACGACATTAAAAAATATCTAAGTGATGTAATATCGACGGTGGAAAATAAAAATTGACTAATCGACGTTTTGGTCGCAATTGAGATATCCCAATATTGATCAAAATATATAAAGATTCGGAATATTTATTTATATACGAACTGTTGCACGTGGCTCTGCCCGCGTAGATACCAACTGCAAAATCTACGCCGCGATTCCCAGATTCTTAAATTTAATCATAAAAACTCCAATATTATTAATACTTTTTAACGGTTGCAAAAGAAAAACAGAATCCTATTTTAGAATATATAAGAATAAAATCCTGTCAAAAATCAGAAAAACAATAAAAAAAATGTTTCGGTCTCTATATTGCCGATTAAGTATTTTCAATTAAAATTTTCGAGAAAAATATTTCTATGTATATTATATGTAGACTGAATACAGTCTACAGATTTGGCTCAGTCACAGTTTTATATCAAAAGAAGATAAAATGAACAAGAGGAATTTTTAGATATTTTTGCGTCGATTGATCTTACTCTCGATTTTTGTGACGTTGTTTCGCATAGATTATATATTTCAGAATTAGCGGCTGTTAACTCCTACTACTGTTAACTCCTACTGCTATACTCTTTCTTTAAATACTTTACTTTAAAAGTTTTTACTTTAAAAGTGAAAGTTGAATCGCTGTCCCCACGAGTCATTTATCACAATAATTAGTCACATTTTCTTTGCATCGTCGATATTCTGTGGACAGTGTAGCAGCTATTTACATTTAATTCTGTGATTTTCTGTGTTTAATACAATAAAAGCCAAAAAAATGTTGTGTCTTTTATATTTAAGTTCATTATATTTATATAAAGCATTCGCATTAATCCAGATAGTGTTTACTAATAAATGTTGATGTGACAACAAGATCTCATGTATACTTCCTCTGGATGTTTCAGTTACCTTAGCATTAATTTCGATTGATTTGTACCTGATTTTTTGAAAACTAAAACGTACGTTGTTTGAGACTTAAATTTATGTTTTAACAGATTTATTTTGTTAAATAACTTAGGTGTTTAGATTAATATTATAGTAGACGTGGGAGTGAACGAATTTCGAGTGCATGAGAATATTTTTATTGTACGTAAGTTACTTAACCACCGCAAAGCAGCTTTTGCAAGCATGCAACTAATTTTAATGTAGAATTTAATGTACTGTTTAGATTAAGCATTGGTATTTAATACATGAGAAGGGAAGTCGTTTGGGTCCAGAATATCGTCTCTTATTGACGATTTTTAACGTCTACATAATGTAGAAAAGATATTATTAACCATCTCATGTGCTATGTTCCAATAAGGGCATGTAGTAAATGCGTAAAGGATTGTAGTTTAAAGAGAACGAATAAAAATCATTATATTTGGAAACGTGTCAAATTTTTTTTCAAAACGATGGTAGGTCAGTAAATGATGTTAGATAAAATTATAGCTTACGGTAGTTATAATCAAATGTAATTTTGAAGGTGTAGTTTGAAATTTATGAAGAATAAATTCCATAAAAAATATATGTTATTTCATTTAAATATAAACAAACGAATATGGTCGATTAAAATCGACTCACCTAAATAATGTGATGCGCCTATGGCGACTTAGAAATTGAAATCAAAATTAACACTCAATGAGTACATTGATGGTCAAGTGGTGCTAAGCAGGCCGCGATCGAAAAGATTCATGGTTTCGATCCCAATCCCGTATCACTCAGTTATTTCAAAACTTATGTACGGTCTATAACTCTACATTGTAGACACCAATGTACTCAAGGGAGAAGGAAAATTTCGTGAGGAAATCTGCATGCTCGCATGGGTGTGTGAAGTCTACCAACCTGCACCAAGCCAGCGTGGTGGAGTACGACCTAATCCCCCTATAAGGGGAAGTCCGTGTCCCTGTAGTGGGGACGAATATGAAACAAAGGAGAGTGTGTGCGGCCAGGCGAGTCAACACATATGTACCAGAGATGAATATATAAATAGTCTGTTAACTTTTAATTCGAGAGACCAAAATGACAATATAACGCGAAAAAAAATTCATTTTAATTTGTACAATATTTAGTTTAGGATTAATTCTTTTTTTTTGGATGGTGCAATGACACAACATAAACTTTTAACATTAAAAAAATCAAAGCATAGAATTTAGGAATTTTATGTATTAAGTAGCTTTTGTCCGCAGCTCCACCCGCGTGAATGTCGGTTTTCCGCTACATAGGAAATTCCGAAAAAATCATAGTAGATTTATATGAACAACCAAAGAACCATTTATTTGACCTCTCGTACTTTAATGGCAACTACTAAAACAGGGATCAAGCTGTATCTTCAATGGTACTGGACCGATTTTGACGAAACATACTGCAGTATTTAAGTCCGAATAGTACCTATAAGATTGTAATAGTTTGACCAAAATTTTGCAGCTAGCTTTTGCGTGAAGCTTTTAGTTCGATCTTCACAAACAAACAAACCTCGACGGATTTGGTTTCAGAAGCCCTTAATTAGTCGTTATGAGTATTGTGTTTTTAAATATCTTTGATTTTTGAAAATTTGACCTTTATCAATTTTATAATAGTATAGATTCTTTATCAATTACGATATTTTGAATACGTCGGGATTTTCATGGCATATGTCATATGAATTAATACGCAACAATATTTATGACTGAGGTGCCAGANTGTGAAGCTTTTAGTTCGATCTTCACAAACAAACAAACCTCGACGGATTTGGTTTCAGAAGCCCTTAATTAGTCGTTATGAGTATTGTGTTTTTAAATATCTTTGATTTTTGAAAATTTGACCTTTATCAATTTTATAATAGTATAGATTCTTTATCAATTACGATATTTTGGATACGTCGGGATTTTCATGGCATATGTCATATGAATTAATACGCAACAATATTTATGACTGAGGTGCCAGAGGTTTTATTGAACATCAAGGTTACTTACACTTTAGAAAAACTAAACTACATGAGGGTTTTACATTTAATATTATATAATTCCGATTAATCGAACTTTATATCTAAACTAATAAAAAAAAGACCTAATATCGTTACGGTCTCTGGAATTTAAAAAGCACTTTAAAAGATCTTATAGAATCAATTTTAACTTAGTTTTTATCATCATTAAAAGAACATTTCTTTTTTAAATTGGCAGTGGGTGGTAGGTAGAGCCATAGACATAAATTCTATGGGTTTGTGTGGTGGGAGTGGAGGGGAGTTGAGATGTGCCTGAAGCTCGAATGCAAACCCTGAAGCGTCCTGCATGCTCGCCCTCAAGAGATATCGAAAGCTTGGAAGCAAAGCCCCCTACTTACTGTAACGGCTGGGCGATGTAGGACCACCCAACAGTCACAGAAGAATGGTAGTGTGGGCAATGAAACTCCAGAATAGAACCAAGTAGTGTATTGGAGTCTTGTTTCCGCTCTGCGTGAGAGGTTAA
>WUAW01003925.1:27868-40188 GCA_017165845.1 Thaumetopoea pityocampa | reverse complement strand
GTAACATCTGTTTATGAAGAACTTTTATTGTATTATTGAGATTTGTTGAAAAAAGGTTTGTTATCTATGTCAATGGAGTTATACAAGTATAAATTGTAATAATAATATCTAGACTTCGCTTATGGGACGCGGGGAAAAATTTAAAAACATTTCCAGTCATTTGTGGGAGGAAGGTATTACCTTATTAAAAAATATCGCAGGGGCAGAATATCATTGATGCACCCTCCTCTGTTGTACTCATATTGTGCTCGTCTCAGAAACCTTTCCCCGTAACCTACCAATACTTACAAAGGAATGGAGTCACTCGTTATATCGTTCTCCTCAGGGTCACAACTTCTACATAACTTCTAAGAGGCCAATACATTAAATAACTGCGATCTCAAGGTTAGCTTCTTTNAGGAATGGAGTCACTCGTTATATCGTTCTCCTCAGGGTCACAACTTCTACATAACTTCTAACAGGCCAATAAATTAAATAACTGCGATCTCAAGGTTAGCTTCTTGTCACAGCATCAAGGTTCTCCAGCCTTCCAGGTTTTATTAATAAATGTTATTTGTCAATGTAGTTTTTCATGGGCATCTTCTCTCATTGATGTACACATTTTGCTCAGTATAAGTATATTACTTCTCAATATATCAGTCGATTCTCACTCATTCTGTCTAAGTTGACAAACCATTGCAACATTTAATTCTCGATCATTGTCATTTTATCATTCTTTAACTTATGTACTTTTTCATAAGTGAAACACACATAAAACTAAAATATTGCATACTTTACAAGACCGTAGATATAAATTAAGAGACAAAAATAAATTACAAGACCATATAAATATTAAACCCACCATATACGAGTTGTTGTATATGAGTTGTTGCGTTTTTCTCAGCGACTATATGACTAATGACGAAAAAAGGGATTACCATGTTTTTATACGATTAAAGAACAAAATAAAACGGAATTGCTAAATACACGATTACGCTAATGACTAATAATTGGAATGCCTTTTGTAAAGGAACCGTCCGTACCGATTTTGATACTTTTAGTACAGTAATCCTTAAATTGCATCCTGCATTTGGTTGTAGTTGGTATGGTGAAACATAGTGGAATTGGTAATTGTAATTGAATATTTTAGATTTTTAACGTAACAAGTGTTATACATTTTATTTAAAAATTTCATAAACATTCTGTAAGAGCGGACATAATGCGTAAGGCATTTTCTATAATACCAGTCGACGTTTGCGTGATGAGATAGTGAAGTACCTGGTGTGTTATTAATCTAATTAACATTTATGAGGTTCTATCGTAAAACTAATAAACTAACACAGTACAACTTAGTTAATACGATATAATTCTAAATAGTATGTTAAACAGATATTAACATAAAGGGATAAAATTAACAAAAATAAGGATTAATATTAATCTAAAAAAAAAATAATTCTTACGGCTCGATAGTGAACAATAATTCCAAACTAAATATATTAACAAAAGTTCTAAAATAAATATACTATAGTTAAAATATATCACCTTTCAAATTTGGTCTTTTCCATACGACATACGAAAATAAAACAGCCTGTATAAGTTTATGTAATCGCGAATGTGCAGCGCCCGGGCACACTACGGCGATTTGTTGGTGTTTAGTGTGATGATTTTGTAAGCGATCTATTTTAGTTGAATGTAAATAAAAAAAAATAATAGATGAGAAATAGTGAATTCGTCACTGCCCTATAGCATTTCAGGGCAGAAACAGGCTGTTAAGATCTTTGGCGACTGCGCAGGTGGCTGGAAGTTATTGATTAATTAAGGTAGAAAATGGCTTAAGTCAATTACTTCAAATTGTTTCTCGTGTATACTTGTTTATTAAAAAAAAACTACTTACTTACAAGCGATCGACATATTTAACAGATTGTTATATTTTCGAAGACTAAAGATTAATCAAATGCAGTTATTGAGATAATGGTTATTTGTTGGGAAGACCTGCGTTCAGGTCAAAATAACACAAACATTTTAGGTGAATTTCTGAATTTTATTTTGTTACCTGAATTCATCCCACTGGCATATCCCTTGCAATAGCAGTATTTTTAGTGCAGTCTAAGCCCTACATAGGACAGAGTGTATTAAGGACTCCTTCCGATTATAAACTTGACGCAATTGCGGTTTCGGAATCCATTGTGGGTAACCTACCAATGATTATCAATGCCTTTCTATTTCAAACAATGCTAGAAAAGGAATTCAACACTTGCCCCCTCAACACTTCAACACTTTGAGGTGCTTACGGCAACAGCAGTAATACCTGTCACCGTCTTTGCCGGGGATAATTTTGGACGAACACGATTCCCGAGAGATCTAGTCGGACATAAGTCAACTCCCTCAGGTATTATGTAGAGTTAATGATAATTATTTAATTAACGCAAATAATTATTTAGGTTAAAGCTATGATGAACTAGTGGCTTTGTACCTCGATCTGAAGTCTGGAGTTTGTGTCCGGGTCGAGCACCAATGAATTTCTAACTTCAAAAAATTTACTCACAACCTTACCCCAGAATCATTAACTCATTATCATTAACTCATTTACTATTCCGAAATCTCTCAGGCATAAACAATGACGTAATGCAAGCAAAAATGAGTTTATCTCTGTGTTCGCTTGTTTATTTCTTTTTTCGGGCATCTACAACTGAGCAGTTTTAAAATTTGGCAGGAATTATTGCAAGGATAGACATATTTTAAGAATAACTTAATAGTTATTCTGTAATTAATATTTTATTTATTCTATCTAATTATTCTAAAATTAAGAGATAATTCTCTAAGTTATTGCAAGCGAAGCGTCGGGTTTCAATTAGTATGATAATATATGCTACAATACAGAAGAGTACGACATGATTGAACCTTGAACCTTGTTAGAAAATGATGTTGGTGGGAGGACGGTGATATGTGTGGCACATGTAGTCATGAGTAGCTCAAAATACTGAGATGCTGCGGTGAGCAAGCCTAAAACCTTCATTCAGAAATGCACAAAAGAGCGAGGCATTAACGGGTATCGGGTGCTTATCCAGAGTGGATCTTGAAGCTACTCAATATTTCCTTGAAGACCATCGTTCTGTCTCACTCATATTTATTATATTAGAGTAGATGTAAATTAGTGTCTTCATTACTATACGAAACTTCAACAAGTATTTGAGTGACGACATTTAAATCTGAATCATGCTAATAAAGTTTGATAACGATTTAGCGTAAATACAATATATTGACATCAACCGCTGGAGGCGGTGGCAGGCCTCGCCAGACATACCCATCTGATTGGAAGACCTTCCCTTTTCCGATACTGCCACGCCTGCCACACTTCGACCTATAGCTGGTGATATCTCGACATGATCATTAATCATCATGCTATAACTGTTCGCCACAAGTACATTATACCCGTACATAAATNTAGAGTAGATGTAAATTAGTGTCTTCATTACTATACGAAACTTCAACAAGTATTTGAGTGACGACATTTAAGTCTGAATCATGCTAATAAAGTTTGATAACGATTTAGCGTAAATACAATATATTGACATCAACCGCTGGAGGCGGTGGCAGGCCTCGCCAGACATACCCATCTGATTGGAAGACCTTCCCTTTTCCGATACTGCCACGCCTGCCACACTTCGACCTATAGCTGGTGATATCTCGACATGATCATTAATCATCATGCTATAACTGTTCGCCACAAGTACATTATACCCGTACATAAACAGATCGATAAAGCCACACCTTTGACTACCTGAGTGCTGTTTATCCTTGATAAACGAGCAATTTAGCCCCTACAGATTAAATATCACGACATTGCTTATTACATTCGCCGAACCGACACTAATGGCGAGGGATAATTTTGGTGAGGTGTTGCCATTACACCGACACAGATGGTACTGGCAGCAATAAACTTATTGTGCAGAAAGTTCCCGTGTGTGAGGGGGTCATATTCTAGTCAGTTGGGTGGCATTTGATGACTAAACAATACTCACCACAGCCAGGTGTTAGATAGTTTTCCAAGTAATTAAATTAGTAATTAAATTCCTCATGTTTTTGGAACGCTCCAAGGGTAGGTAGGTTAGTTTCATACTTGTTGAGTAGCTTTGCAACTGTTATTACTATTTATGTATGAGTAATGGTTATTTGAGACAAACTATATAATCATGAAATTTATTCTCAAATGTGTGTTTGAGAATTTTGGCGCCGTTAGCTCTCGGTATACCCGGAGCGTCGTCTTCTGTAGCGCTAATGAGTTTTAAAATAAAATCAAACACGTGGTGTGGTATAAGTATCAATTTATATTATATATACAGTATTTTCTTTGTTTTTGTTATTTTATTCTAATGTAATTATCATCAATTCATGTCCGCTGCGTAATGGAGTTGAATGTGACTACAGATTATAATAACATAGGTTAATTACACAAAAACAGAGGATCAGGCGAAGAAACATATAGATTACCCATCCTAACGTGTACTTTAGACCTGACCTCTTTTTATTATTAATACCTTCAATTTATATAATAGTGCGATAAAATTTCCAAAGCTAGTTTTGGGAATTGAATTTCTTTATTTATATCAACCTCATAAATGAGCGGACGTTGAAGAATTTCCAGTTAATCATTCTAAAAACTGACATGTACGACAGATGGTCACCAAAATTTTAAAAATGACAACAAGGCAGGTGCGTCTGTAATTTCCCGAAGGACAGACCTCTGGCGGGCCAAGTAATTATTTAGGTTAATCCCGTTTCGAGATATTGCCCTACTCTGGCATGTAAATTGCATGTTTTATTGCATAAATTTTGTGGTCGCAAATATACGGTTTGCGAGTGCTATAGGCTCAGGTGTTCATTTTATATATAATATTCTAACTGTTAATTTATTTTATCAGTTAAAGGGTGAGCAGAGATGTGTGGTTTTAAATAGGTACTCGGATTTTAGTTACAATATCAACAAAAGTAAGCACTGTATAGACAAAATAATGACGGCTGAGAAAATAGTTATTTTTAAATACCTTACGCCAGTACTTTTTTCAATGTTCGTAACATTTCTGGAACTTGAACTTTGGGGCCAATGATCAATTGTTTCAACGGTGCGTATTAAATCTCATTAATTCTGACTAGGGATAACCTAAGGATTCGGTATAAGTAGTTACTAACTACATATGGAATAGTTAAGAACTTAAGATCACTCAAGGTCAAGGACTTACGGAAATAGTTACGCTAGGAGTTTCTATAGGAAATAGGACCAGAAATAACCATAACCAAAAGAAAATCGTCCAGCTTAAAGAATCGCAATATCAAAGTGTAGTGGGTAGAGTTACTCGGTAGAGCCAGCGAATACCGATTAACGAGTATAGATTTTATTGTCTTTAGATAGAGCAGATAGCTGACAGAACTAATGAACGTTGGGATATATTCTGTGTCGAAACGCATATACCAAGAAAATGGTGATTATACCTAACGAAGATTTTCTTTCTATTGGTTGTATCAGTTCATGTATTTCTTATATTCCTATGCCATACTGTAAAACACTAGAACAGAGGTTCCCAGACTTTTTTCTCATAGACCACTTTCAAAATTTAGCTGGTTCCGGTGGACCTCCTGCAGCTACATTTCTACCATATTCCCAAAACTCGACAAAAAATGTGAAGATTAGATCTAACTATGCAAATTTGCGTACGCCAGCGTAGACCCCCGTCGAGTTTCCCGTGGACCCCTGGGGGTACACTTGGATCACTTTGGGAACTAAGGCACTAGAACATACTTATAAGTAGGTACCCAAATGTTCACCTTAAACAGCAGTAGTCTTTGTTTGGAAATAATATGATTTAAATTAGAAATGTGAGTGGAAATGTTAGAAGAGACCAAATTACTTTCGAGTAAATTAATACCTCGACTCTAAAAGGTCAAGTACATACGGCAGCATCGTTTGCTGCCGAATGTTTAATGAAACCNACCCCTGGGGGTACACTTGGATCACTTTGGGAACTAAGGCACTAGAACATACTTATAAGTAGGTACCCAAACGTTCACCTTAAACAGCAGTAGTCTTTGTTTGGAAATAATATGATTTAAATTAGAAATGTGAGTGGAAATGTTAGAAGAGACCAAATTACTTTCGAGTAAATTAATACCTCGACTCTAAAAGGTCAAGTACATACGGCAGCATCGTTTGCTGCCGAATGTTTAATGAAACTTGTAGCAAGTGGTACGTTGTAGTGCTGCTTACCCATTACAGCCTATAAAGACAGTATATATGAGTAGGTACTCATGTTAATATTTCTGGAATATTAATATACATAATATTATTTCTGGAATACTTTCAAATATACAGTTAAATTTGTATATTAGAACGTGATCTTACTCTTATATCTGATAATTATTAAAGATTCGTAAATGTTGTGATAACGGGTCCAGCTAAAATCAACAGAGTGGACCGGACCACAAACTTTGTACTGAGTATTGTGCTGAGCTGATAATTCTTTAGAACAAATGTTTCTTTTTTCTTATTTATTTCATTACCCCTCTGAGGAAGCAACGCGAATGTACGTTGTTAACATCACCGACCCGTGTAAATCCACCGCTAGGTACGGGTTTTCCCTTTAAACAGGAGGGGCATACCTTAATACCCAGGCTTGGCAGGCGACCTGGAGGTCGCGGTCGATTTTGATTCAATAACAAGATGACACTGCCGCCCATAATCCTGGTACATCTCTTAGCTGTTTCTCACAGCATCTACGGGATTCANCGCTAGGTACGGGTTTTCCCTTTAAACAGGAGGGGCATACCTTAATACCCAGGCTTGGCAGGCGACCTGGAAGTCGCGGTCGATTTTGATTCAATAACAAGATGACACTGCCGCCCATAATCCTGGTACATCTCTTAGCTGTTTCTCACAGCATCTACGGGATTCTTCCCGTATGGAGTGACGCTATTATTATGCCAGCGCCACACAGTAAGTACGAATCCTACTAATATTATACATACATACATACACTCACGCCGATATCCCATAAGGGTAGGCAGAGACCATAGTATATGTATACTACATACATACATACATTCACGCCTCTTTCCCATTGGGGTAGGCAGAGACCACTTCATTCCACCTGCTACGATCGTTCAATGTAGCAGAGTGGCTATCTGCAATATTATAAATTAAAAAAATGATAAAAAGGATGTTACTCTTGCGTTACTTGCCATCACAACTAAACCGATTGGGTTAACATTCAGTATATAATTAGAACACAGTCTAAAAAGAAACGTATGTCTGATTATATAATTCATATAATTAGTTTTCTTTTAATATTGAGATACTTTTTACTGAAATGCCACGTTATAAACATTTAAAAGTATCCAAGTCACTGAAATGCTTAACTCACTTAAAAGTTCCAACTCGACTCACTAATAATTCTCGTCTCTTGTCGCACCTTATATGCATACAAAAGTTCACACAGTACGGTATTTCTTGTGACACGGTGAAAGATATTGTAGTGTTACCTGAAGTTGACAGGTAACTTATGAAACTTTAGAAATACGAGGCGGGCTATTTGCTGATCTCCAGTGGAAGTATTGTCACATAAAATTATTGTCGACATTTACAAATACGTGACAGCTTTGAGCATTGCGGGGTTTTTCCAAATTTAAAATTCATTCGAAATTATCTGATTTTTCCATTATAGTATTACATACTACCTGTAGATCGCAGCTTTCCTCGTACGGTATTCAATAAAAAAACACTGTATAAGTCATGTTGTAGGAACTCTCAGGTGCAATAGAGAGCGAGTCTAATGTTCCCCCATGGAGTGCTTAAAAGAGCCACACAGGAGTACTGGAGATGTTTGATTTGATCACAAAGGTATATCTCGATATACCTTTGTGATAGATTACGGCAGAGTTTAAGCCAAAAGAAGTAAAACTGACACGCCCCAGAGTACTATACGGAATTTTTTTGCGTCAAAACAAAACCTGTAATCTATACAGGCGGAGTCGCAGGTAGGGCTAGTATTAAATAAATAACAACAGAGGTTCACTTTCAAGAAACCACACACTACCTAATTGTAACTAAAACAAAAGTGTTACCTACTTAATTAGATTAACAACCTTACACACTAGCGGGATAAGACTTACTTAAAATGCAAGTCACGTAACTATCTGGCTTGGTGTTGTGTGGTAACTTTCATGAGGGCTCAATACAGGTAATATTATATATGTATGTATATTTATTTATTACTAACTTTTACTCGCGTCTCCGCCCGCGTGAATATCAATTTTCTGCTATTTGCGAAATCTCGACGCGATCATAATTTATATAAAAAGCCTAAGAACCATCTTTACTTGACCTCTTGTACCTTTAAGAAGGCTACTAAAATAGGGATCAAGGTGTATCTTCAATTCTACTGAATCGAATTTGATAAAATATGCCGCAGTATTTCAGTCGGAATAGTACCTTTAAGACTGTAATAATTTAACTAAAATCTACCAAACAAACAAACATCGACGGATTTGGTTAATCTGAATAATTTGTTTTTAAATATCTTTGATTTTTGAAAATTTGACATTTATCAATTTTATAATAGTAATAGATAGATTTAGATATATACAAAGCTGGGCTTAGGAGTAAGAATATAGCAAAACTGTAGCGAAAAATACGGTTTATTAAAAATTATTAAAATCTTATTTGTGAATGCTTTATTATGGTTTTTTTATGAGCCTACGTTTTAGAAGCTAATCATAATTTATTGATGCCCAAAATGATTTATAACTAACCCCGTTGTTTTTATTAGAATGTTCATATTATTCTCACGATAGTTCTTTGGTATGTTTATAGTTGTCATTCTTTCTGTACTTACTTTATTATCTCAGCACCACCCAAAAGTTGACTGGCAGAGGATGTTTTAGGCATTTACTTCGCCTTTACTTATTACGTAAGAAGTTTAAATAAATAATGACGGGACATTGCATAATTATATGCTATTGCTGTGAATTTTTCTTCATCGTGTTTTAGATTATGACTGTTGATATTCAAGAACAGCGCTGTCGGTCATGTATGTATGGTACTATGCAACAAAGTAAGATCACTCCCCCTTTTATTTGTTTGCGGTAAGTTAAGAATGAGGCATGGAGGCTCCATGTCTACGATGCGTTGAATCTGTAGCAGAGACCGCTACGAAGGATGATAGACTATTCACTCTATGAGTCCGGTCGCGTGCTGCGTTGAATTGTTGTAACACTGAGTGAGGTGAACGATACAATATTTATAATAAGTTAAATAATACTAATATCATAATAAAAGAAAAATCTAACAATATTTAAAGAAAAGTCTCCCTAATTCTGAAATCAAAATTCTGCTTAGCAACAGAAAAAAATAGATTTCATCTTTACAGATAAACTCTTAGTCAAAAATTGAATTAAATTTTCCCTTGGTAAAATTTCCCTTTCAAACGTAGATACGTAAATAACTGTGTTTAAAAAACGGTGCTTGTTGCAAACAAGCCAATCATGGGTATCTCGTTAACACCCATAAGTACGTTTATATTAGAATAATGTTTACATTGTATTGCGATTACGATTAAGCTAGGGGCTTTATTTATCGTCTATTTTATCTACGTATGTTTGTGCTCCAACTGATAAAGCCAATGTCAGTGTAAATTAGATTACAGGTAATCAGGTTTCAGATTAAACAGTAATATAATATATGTATTAGTTAATCTTTGGCGTTTATTAATGTAATGTAGTATTTAATTTAAAGTTATTTAATTAATTTGTATACTGATTTAATGAATGTGACCTATTTGGTTTACAAATAATAATATTACATAAAGTAAATATTTGTGATAATATAGAATAGATTGATGACGTATACTACGTTGAACGGTTTCATTTATAACCGTCATCCTTTTCAATTAATTTTGTTATAATTGAGTTGAAACATAAGATTAATTATTTAATTACTATCAGAAATTAATAATAATAATACATAATTCTGGACACTTTTCACACAGATTGATCTAGTCCCTAACTAGGGTTCAATGTATAGTAGATAACGATATATATACCTATATAGATAAATACTATACATAAGTAGACAAATACGTCCATGACTCGGATACAAACATTTGTGCTCATCACACAAAATTCGTCCCTACCAGGATTCGAACCCGGGACTAATTGGCACAGAAAGCAGGGTCACTGTCTACTGTGCCAATCAGTCGTCTAATCAACTTCGTCAATTCAACTTCTATTGATGTTATTCAGTTACTAGGCGTTTTTCACCGTTAAAATCACAAGATGTAAAACCGCTTATAGGTTCCTCAACTTTTATGTACTACCTACTCGAAAAAATATATGTCTTCAACTTATGTAAATTAAGAATTAATAACTCATGTATTTCTTTTCAGCTAGACACAAAGAAATAGTTGTGTATTTTATGCTTTGTAGAATTTACAACCGCTTATAAATCTCTCAAATTTTAATGTACGTACTCAGAAAAATATGAATAGTCATTTCTTGCGAGTTGATGATCAGTCAATTCAACTTAGTCAACTTGACTTCATTAATTTAATAAATTACAGAACGTTTCAGTAAGCTAAAACTATTGACGTAAAGCCTCATTATAATAAAGTAACGAGCGAGTAGTTTATGAAACTAAAGCTTCATAACTTAAAGCTTTAGATTAAATAAGTTAAACAGTCTGCGTTTGAAACCAAAGTTCTCCCGAGTTTCTAGATGTTAATAAATAAGGAAGTACGTCAAATGATTCTCCGGTTTATTTATTTATAACTTGCATGAACTTTATTCAAGCTAGGAAGCATGATTAGTAATAATTACACGCATCATACTGAAAGATTGAAGTTATATAATTTAGTTACGCGATATAGTTCCTCCAGCTCCCTTCCATCATCGGACGACTAGACGTACGGTGGGTTATCATCCCTACCTGGTTGATGTTCCGACCATCCGTATTAAACGTTTTGCTTCTTCGTTCTTAATGTGTACGGCCAAGGACTGGAATAGTCTGCCGGCGTCAGTGTTTCCCTCAGATTACAATGTGGACGATTTCAAGAAAAGAGTGAACAGGTTTTTACTAGGCTAGTGCGCTCTACCACCTAAGACTAGATCGCCAATCAGAATAGACCATTAGGTGGGATTGTAGTCAAGTGCTAGCTTATTACAATTTAAAAAAAAGTTTATATTTCGAGTAAATTATCCATATAAAAATATCTTATCCCGTAAAAATCAATAGTTACTAGAATCATCATCATTATCAAATCGTGGTACTCATGTCACTGATAAATATTATAAATTCTTTATAAAAAGGAGGGATTTAAGATAAACTTCACAGTTGGCAGGTGTCTTGAGATGCCAGTAAATTTTGATTGAATGAATTGATAACACTGCTACCTATTTATACTGGTACATTCGTCAGATAATTATCACAGCATCCAGGGGAAGACATGGAGTGACGCTATTATTATACCGCCGTGGCACAGCAATATGTTACCGGAGTATACCACCTCTATTTCCTACGCATGATGAAATAAAATTAATCATGTTCAGGAGTTATTTTAAATTTTAAACCACAGTTTCCGGGATAGGATCGTATCGATGAATCTTTAAAACTTTACCAAATATACAAACAGGTTGTGGTAAACAGTTTACCTTTAGTCAGCGTCCTTAGTTAAGATTGAATGATTTATCAGTGAGTGCAATATGTAGTATAATTTCTGTATTTATAATAACAGATGGCCGTAGGCCTACAGACATACACAAACAATTCGCGGCAAGTTGCTGCTACGATTTCCCTCCGTACGTAGTTGAGTTGCAACTTTTAATACTTTTATTGCCGATCACGCGCCGCTGCCTGATATAGCACCAACGTTAAGAAGCCTACAACTTGACTACGTAGTATGGAGAAACATTTCAATAGTCAGTCACACGCTTGCGCGGGAATATTTGTTTTAATAAGTAAATTTCTACGGCCAACCAATGAGTATCAATACATTCTCACGTGACCGGCAGTGAATGTGGGACGGATTAAGTTGTTAAGCGTTTAGAACCTGTGGGATCGTCAGGTGACCGTCTATCTGAAATACAGCATCGCTTAGGGTACTATTATCAAGATAAGGTTTTGGAGCCTACACCTCCAAGCCTGTTCACTTAAAGTTATATATAAGCTAGTATTAATACATACATACACTCACGGCGATATCGCATAAGGGTAGGCAGAGACCATAGTACATATGTAATACATACATACATAAGGTCACGCCTCTTTCCCATTGGGGTAAGCAGAGACCACTTCTTTC
>WUAW01003914.1:0-13199 GCA_017165845.1 Thaumetopoea pityocampa | reverse complement strand
AAAAAGCATTAAAAAATAATATAAATAAGAAAATACTAAGGATTTAATGCGAAAACACATTGTAAAATTGACTTTTTTGATGTATATATATATATATATATATATATATATATACACAGTAGTATCTTATGCGGATATGCAGAGACTGCCACGCCATACGATTTGAGCACTTCATATCCTATTCCATCCCAATATTTCCCAACTGCTGTCATTGCAATGGTTGCGGTTCGAAGGCCCGTTAGCTATTGAGATACAAAGTATGCCCTTATATGTTAAATAACTTATATATTTTGGTAATATAATAATAATAAGTTATATATTTTGTATATTTTGGTCGAACTACAAGAATCTAAAAGGTAGCATTCCGACTTAAATAGTGCGGTATGTTTCATCACAATCGGTCTAGTAGAATTGAAGATACAGCTTGATCCCTGTTTTAGTAACTGTCATTAAGGTACGAGAGATCAATCGTGGTCTAATTTAAAACTTTTTACCCGACTGCGTCAGAAGGAGAGTTATGTTTTTCGAGTGTATGTATCTATATTTCTTTAGCACGCTCTACAGCCTAAAAGGCTTGATGGATTTTAGTTTAAGAGGTGTCATGTAAATTTGTCTTAACTGTGAACAATAATGTTTTTTTTTTATATTTAAATCTGTGATTATTTCGAGATTTTCTAAGTAGCGGAAAGATGACATTCACGCGGGCGGAGCCGCAGGCAAAAGCTAGTATTAATATAAGTTAAGCTGTACGAACGAAATTATGTTGGAAAATTGTTTTGAGGCAGCAACAATAGTAGAATACAACCGCCCATTGGCCTAGGCTGGAGCGCACTTCCCGCTCGCCATCTCGTCCGGTGACGCTGTAAAGACCTCAGGGCCAACAGCAGCTCTCACATCGAAAAAAAGCCAGCCGTTGGCGTTTAGTGAAGCGTGCTGTACCCACCAACTAACTAAAACCCATGGCTTCACTCACAATAACTTTGTAATAATGATGATCATGTTTCAAATGCCTCATTATTACATAAATACATTATTGCCAAAATTTAAATACATTTTAATGAACTGTTTTTAACACTTTTGCTGCCAATCACGTGCCAGCGCGTGATGTGGCGCAAACGTTAAGGAAGCTAATCAAGGGCTCTGAGAATTTGGAGTGAAGATTATCTCAGTAGTCAGTCACGCGTTTGAACGCTAATTTTTTGTTATAAAATATAAATTAAACTCATTTCTACAACTAGGCAATAATTATCTTCATGTGAGCGGCGGTGAACGTGCTAAATTTGGAGCTGTTAAAAGGAAAAAATAGAAAACAGACAAACGCACATTCGGATTTGTTGCGAATTAGCAAATACGTTGATTTTCATAGCAATTTACGAAGTTAGATATTTACCGACCTTTAACAAAAAAACAATATGCGTAAATTTCATGCTGTTACGCTTTAAACTCAAACAAAAAACAATTCTATATTGTTCTCGCGAAAAGTAAATACTGTTAACATGTCGACCCTCGTATTTCCGTGGCTTTTAACCTGAGCCGAGTACGGGGCTCATGTTGCCTGGGCAACGTGTTCATAAGCTATTGATTGAAGAGAAATGTCCCTCTTCCGTAAGGTATAAAATATTCCGAGCGAGAATTCCGTTGCACGGTTCGCTTGTTCACAAAATAACTAATAGTTTGCTGTGATAGCATTCACACAATATTTACATTCATATTGCAAAACATTGGTGGTGTAGTGGTTATAGACACGACTCATGATCATTGGGTTGCGGATTCGCACAGATCCCGTACTGCTAAATTATTTCTAATTCATATGTGGTCGACATTGTGGACATCAATATACTTAACGGAGAAGGAAACTTCGTGAGGACACCTGCATGGGTATGTGAAGTCTACCAATCCGCACTGGACCAGTGTAGTAGATTACGGCCTAATCCCCTCCTAATGAGGAGAGGTCTCTCCTCGGGAGGATACCAGGAGCTAAGTGACGTATAAGGATAATGGGTAGCGTTATCCTGTTATTCAATCAACACATCGCTCATCCAATAGAATAATGACGTAATTGCAAAAAAGTTAAAATTTTATTTTGAAGCTCATGTCCAGGAGTGGACTTTTACAAGTTGATAATGATAGCACCCCAAAGATATCACTTTGTAGGAATCTGACACACCCAATTAAAAAAAAAAATACCATAAAATAATCATTGTATTCAACATGTAAAGGATTAATGTCAGGACATAACACCGGACATTATAGTGGACAGCATTACAGAGTGAACACAAGAGCCTGCATCGATTACACGTCTGTTAGCTTTGATACTAAATTTAATTGCTATTTTTATCTACTAGTTAGTGTAAATTACAATTAACACTTACTAGAGTGCACAGTACGTCTAAATTACACAACTATGTCAATTGCTTGGGAGCAATTGAGACAAGATTGAAAAATCTAAGTTAAAAGTTCCTTAGATTGCTTCTAGAAGAATCTGTAGATATTTGTAGTGTTTTTATAAAACTTAGTTGACTCTTTGAACTAACCATAAAGCTTTTATAAGAAGACGTAGATATATCAACATAGGCGTGAATTCCTTCGTTAACTTTTCTTTAAAAAAAAACACAGGCCATATAGAAATGATAACCATTTGAAATATACTCGTATTATATCTCACTATCATCATATCAGCTTACAAACACCGCCGCTAGACATAGATCTCCTCCAATGATCTTATTTATTGCCAAAGATCTTAATTAGGTTATTGGTCCACCTAGTCGAGTGTTGATGAGTCAAGTTGAGCGATTTCCATTATTCTATATAATTTTGAATTTATTTTATTTTTTTACTTTTTTCGCCCATATACAGTTTCAAATATGATCCTGTGTATTGCGTAATTTAAAAAAAAAACGGTTGTACTGTTTTCGCACGTTATATGGAAAAACACTCCACAGAGAAAAAACCTATAAGAGGTCACTTCATGTATTTTGGTGCCCAGATATTGGCAATAAAAATAGTTAATACTGTTACATTTTTAGTAATAAAGAGTACATACATACGGTCTCTCTTTTTTCCTTGACTCTCCGGCGGGGAAACGAACCCTGGTTTTCGACACTGACCACTATACTACCGAAGAATTGGGGTAGGCAGAGACCACTTCTTTCTATTTGCTATAAAAATTTGATGTAGCAAAGTGGTTATCTGTAGCTCACTTTTTGCCACCGCGGGTAACAAAACTTGTCGGGTAGCGAACTACGACGCCACCATTATTGTTGGGTTCAAAAATGTTAAAAGTCCTCATTTGCGTTCCTACTGGCTTAGCGGCGAAGAAAGGAAAGGGGGTGAGGTAGGAAAGGTTTATTGAGCAAAGAATATGGATTTTGGGAAAAGGACTATAGGTTATAGGATACTACTATCTCGAAAGGAGTAAGAAGAGACAGTAGTACCTTGGGGGGCCTAGGTTACTTATTCGTATGCTTTAGTCTATGTGCCGGACAAGCTAAAAGACTAAGTACTCTCTGTCCCGAAGAAAAGAAAAAGAAAATACTCAGTAATAAATAGATATTGATAAATTTAATTGTCGACATTATTTCTGCACTCTTACATCATGCATCCGTGATCATCATCAGTACCGTGATCATGGATAGTGTTGCTCAAAAAACGCTCTTGTTCTTGCACGCAAGACCGGCAGAAGGATACGATACCAGCAGAGGAGATTGGCTATAAATTATTATCATCACCGTCAAATAGCGAAGCCGCAAGTTTTAACTAGCTCTGTATAAGCACTGAACAGCTCTACTTTGTTATTTGATAAGAACAGAGCCTAGAATAGAACATAGAACAGATAAGATAAGAACAGATGGTGAAGGTCGCAGGCAATCGGTGGATGCAGGCGGCTCGTGGTCGCTCAATGTGGCGATCATTGGAGGAGGCCTATGTCCAGCAGTGGACATCAGTGGGCTAATATGATGATGACGAAGAACAGAACCTAGTATAATATGTAGTGATTAGGTCTCGAAAGGCTTGGGAGAGTCTTGCAGTAAGTAAAAAACTAGGTATGCAAATACTAATAATAAAAAATCTGATTTACTGATGCAAGTCCGAGACTAGGTGAGTCTCAGTCTTATTATATGGCAACGCTAATAACAAATGAACAAAAAAAACTGTGGGTGGTATTATAAGATAACGAATCAATCTACCCTCTAAATCGGTTATTACACACAATGTTACTACTAGTTCACAACTAAATCACGATACTTAATACTTACATATAATAATGATCATATTGCGTGCTTGATACGAACACTTTTTATTGATAGATGGTTAAGCCCATTTTCCATGACAAGTTTGGATAGACAAATAGGGTACAGATTAATTAGCTTGAAAACGTTTTGCATTTGTACACACAGTGACTAAAACCCGAATAAATCAGTTTGCACTAGCTACCATGTGCCTCGCACTCTCGCATCAGTCACTTATATAGAAATTTTGTCTCTGTTTTACTTTTTGTGGGTTTGTGCACGCTAATCTCAGAAACGGCTACACCGATTTGAATGCTGTTTTTACTGTTGCATTGTGGCAAGCTTCCTCTAACATTTAGTGTTTGTTTCATCTATCTATCGTTTATCATCGGAGAAAATTATTTATGTATAATTTCGCTCTTACCGAATGCCCACGCGGACGGAGTCGCGCGCACAGCTAGTTTATAATAATTATAATCTTATTTATAACTAGCTGATGACTGTGTGAGAAAATGTGCGTGCCTGCATGGGTGTGTGAAGTCTATCAACCATCAGTAGGCCAGCGCTGTAGACTACGGCCTAAATCCCCACGTGATCAGAGGAGGTCCGCGCCCCTGTAGTGGAGACGAATATGGGCTGGAGATGATGATGATGATGATGATTTCGTGTGTCATTGTTATGTAGCGCCAATATAATATTGTAGGTATAATAGCGTCATTCCATATCTTCCCTTGGATGCTGTGAGAACCAGCTAAGAGATGTACCAGGCCATTATGGCCAGCAGCGTCATCCTGTTATTCAATCAAAATCTACTGCGACCTCCAAGATGCCTGTCAAGCGTGGGGATTATGGCAAATTCCTCCCTTTTAAGTACGCGCCCCATGTCCAGCAGTGGGCTTCAACCGATTGATGATGTTGATGACTTAATCGGCGTAGTTCACTATAATTATCATCATTATATACCATTAACAGAATAAAAAGACAAGGAAATGAAAACAAAAATATATTTTTTATATGTTCTAACACGGAGTATACTCCGTGTTAGAACATTTCTTTATAAAAATGTTGCCAGGTGTATCTTTTTAATTTTATATACTCCGTGTTAGAACTTTATAAAAATGTTGACACGTTTTTCTTTTTAATTTTTTTTTTTGTGAACTACACTAGGACTCGGTGAACGCTTAGTGCTTATAAAAGTCATCGTTTCTTGAAACTCTTTATATCAAACGGAGATATCATGTCTTTTTAGATAAGAATATTTTTTTGATAATTTATGTCAAAATAATGTTATATAAAAAAATATTTGAAATCCATCCGATAGTGTTTGCATGATGCCCGAACAACGGCAAACCTCTTTAATTTTATTTATATAGACTCGCTGTTGCCAGTGGTTCCACACATGTGGACTATTTACTATTTTGGGGGTCCTCATATTTATCAAAAAAAAAAATATTAATAATAAAATTTACAGTATCATAATTTTTATTTTTTCATCAATTTGCAAGAAAACGTCTGAATCAAATTCCAGACTATAAGCAATATTGTATGAGCAAATACACCGTAAAAATCCGTTCTGTTGTTTTTACGTGATCTTATTTCAGAGAAATAGGTAAAATAAAAACGAACGAACGAACGAACAAACATTGACGGATTTGGTTTCAGAAACCCTTAATTAGTCGATTTGAATAGATTGTTTTTAAATATTTTTGATTTTTGAAAATTTGACATTTTTACAGTTTTATAATAGTACTATCTTTTGCCCGCGGCTCTGGCCGCGTGAATGTCGTTTTCCGCTACATGGGAAATCCCGGCAGAGTCGCAGATTTATATATAAAGCCGTAAACCACTTTCACTTGACCTTAACGTACCTTAACGGCGGCTACTAACTAAAACAGGGATCTAGTCTTATCTTCAATTCTACTCAATCGAGTTTGATGAAACATGCGCATTATTTAAGTCGGAATAGTAGACCTTTAAGACTGTAACAGTTTAACCAGAATCTATTCTCAGATTTTTGCGTGAAGCCCGAACAAACAAACAAAAAAAAATCGATGGATTTTTTTCAGAAGCTATTAATTAGTCGATCTGAGTAGTTTGTTTTTAAATATTTTTGATTTTTGAAAATTTGACATTTTTACTATTTTATATATATATATATATATATATATATATAGTAAATAGATTACGCTTCGGTGCCACTGTTCCTCCACGTGTGCACGTCATCCGATCAGATAACATTTAAATAAAACAGGCTCAGTGCGTGCGCTTCACACGGAGCCACCGACAGATTATTCGGACATTTGTAGCGTTGAAAACTGCAGAGTGCATTATACCGATCCATTTAACACTCGGATTTAGTGCCCGACACGCCAATAAAACGACTATCACGTTTCATGAGTCACTTTGAATTATTTATATTGGACAATCACTGAGACACTCACTACACAAATTTTACGGTACCTCATTCTCATAATGATTCATTTTCACGATCAAAGACGTGGCAAAAATGCTTTCTTGAACAGCTCTTGAACTCTTTAATGTTATAAAAACTTCGTTCGGGATTTTAATTGCTTTTCGCAAATGTCGAAGTTAGTGTAAAAGGGAAGTTTGTTTAATATTAAATGGTAAGAGCTTCGTTCCTCCAATAATCCCTTATGCCGTTCTCATAGTTCCAGTTTTGTTAATTCTTCTTTTTTTTTCAATCTATTCTTTTTTGAAGTTCCCTTCCTACCGAAATCAGGTTATGGGCTGCTTACTCGTGATGCGTTCAAGAAGAAAGTCCACGAACTCTTTTGCGTGAATTAGCATAATCATTGTAACATTCTTTTCCTTGTTTTGAAGTATATTGTAATACTATGTCAGTTTATTATTATGTTAGAATGTATTATTATATATTGGTTTATTGTAGTATATAATAACTGTTTTTTTCTCTCATCTCTTCCTACATTTATTTTTCGTCTATGAATGCACCTACTTTTTTTATATGCCTAAGGCATTAATTGCCGCTTTTACATGTTTTATGTATGAAGTGTAAAATAAATAAATAAACAAACCGTAACATCAGCAAGTTCAGTACCGATAATATTACCATCGTCAGCCCTTATATTACCCCACCGCTGGGCGCGGGTCGCTTAGAATGAAGGGTTATTGTACACCACGCTGTCCTAATTCTAATTGATAAACTTCACACACCGTTACCTAAATCTCTAAGACATATAAGTACCAAAATCTCTAAGACACTGACTGTTTTCTCACGATTTGACTGATAATTTATATTAATATGCATATATTTTCAAAAAGTGAGAAGTGGATGCCTTCAATTTGAACTTCAGATATTGATCTTGAAGATGCATGGTCAAAACATTATCACTGCTTGCTACCGATAACAGATACGGATAAAAGGTTTTCAGGTGGTGATCACGAAGCGAAAAGACATCGTGAGCATGGATACTTATCCATTGGACGCATGAGCTGTCTTAATTTTGGATGCGACAAGCTGAAAACCGTTAAGTATACCTTACGGGGTTGGCTTACATGTATACAGCAATGGATATCTTCGAGTTAATGATAACCCTAGTATTATAAATGGGAATGTTTGTCTGTTTTCACGCTTTCACGCCTTAACTACTTTACCGATCATCATGAAATTTTGTACACATATTACCAGGGGTACAGAGGACACAGGTTGCCCTTTATCCCAAAAAATATGTTCCTGAAGAATAGAATCGTTATATAGTAGATAGATATCTTTTTTAGCACGCTAAGCGTGCTAGTCAAGTTAGAGCATATTTTTCAACAGACGCCACAGTGTATTCTAAAAGGCTCATGTTTAGCAGTGGACGTTAATAGGCCGAACCTGTCTCTTTAAGATAATGATACAATTATGTCACTAATGGCCAGATCTCTCATCTAATAGATGTTAAGCTTGTAATTGCAGTTTCAACATGTGATCCAACTAAATATGATACTGCTATACTAATGATATATTGTAATAGGTACATTGGGATTGAGGCGAGTCGCCTTAGGGTAAGCAATATATATCGGCCGTCGTATCGGTCGTATCCGATCCTATCACGATAAATTAATATATAATAAAAGCTAGAATAGTTGTATAATTATTAATAATACGTATCCATTAAACCTAGGAATGATTATCGTTAATTACTAATAAATATATACATACATAGTCTTAAACTAATATAAAATTGTTAAATGTGAAATTTTGTAAATCAAACATATTAATAAAACTACAAGGATCGACTAATTAAGGGCTTCTGAAACCAAATCCGTCTATTTTTGTTTGTTTGTTTGTTCGAGCTTCACGCAAAGACCAGCAAATAAATTTTGCTCAAACCATTACAGTCTTAAAGGTACTATTTCGACTTAAATACTCATGTTTAATCAAAATCGGTCCAATGGAATTGAAGATACAGATTGATCTCTATTTTAGTAGGCGCCGTTAAAGTACAAGAGCTCAAGTAACAGTGGTTATATATTATTATAAAATTGTTAAGTTTTGTAAATCAACGATATTTAAAAAACTACTCGGATTGGCTAATTAAGGGCTTCTGAAACCAAATCCGTCGATGTTTGTTTGTTTGATAGAGCTTCACGCAAAATCCAGCAGGTATATTTTGGCTAGATTACTATTCCGATTTAAATACTGCGGCACGTTTCATCAAAATCGGTCCAGTAGAATTGAAGAGACAGCTTGATCTCTGTTTTAGTGACTGCTGTTAAGGTACGACAACTTAAGTAAAAGTGGTTCTGAGGCTTTTTATATAAATCTATGATTGTTTCGGAATTTCCCATGTAGCGGAAAACCGACATTGATGTGGGCGGAGCCGCGGGCAAAAGCAATTTTTATATAAATCTATGATTGTTTCGGAATTTCCCATGTAGCGGAAAACCGACATTCACGCGGGCGGAGCTTCGGGCAAAAGTATGTTTTAAAATTAAAAATTAAAGTTAAAGGTTTACAACTACAAAATACTAATAAATACTTTATTTCCTCACACCAAAATGTTTAAGAAACCCTCATTTAATCTAAATGTAATAAAATTGTTATTTGTTAAATTTTCAAAAATCAAAGAACTTTAAAAAAACTACTCAGATCGACTAATTAAGGGCTTCTAAAACCAAATCAGTCGAGATTTTTTTGTTTATTCGTTCGGGTTTCACGCAAAAACCAGCGCGTAGATTTTGCTTATACTGATACATTCTTAAAGGTACTATTGTGACTGAAATACTGCGGCATGTTTCATCAAAATCGGTTCAGTAAAATTAAAGATATAACTTGATCCCTATTTTAGTAGCCACCGTTAAGGTACGAGAGCTCAAGCAACAGTGGTTCGTGGCTTTTTATATAAATCTATGATTATTTCAGGATTTCTCATGTAGTGGAAAACCGAAGTTGATGCGGGCGGAGTTTCGGGAAATAGCTGGTATACAATAAGACGCCATTTGTTCGAAAATCTCTGTGATAGGTCGAGCGAGCGTCTTTGTGGATTATTTAAGACTAGCTTTTGCCCGAAGCTCCGCCCACGTGAATGTCGGTTTTCCGCTAAATCCCGAAACAATCAGGTTTATATAAAAAGTCTTAGAACCACTTTCACTTGGCCTCTCGTACCTTAACGGCGGCTACTAAAACAGGGATCAAGCTGTATCTTCAATTCTAATGGACCGATTTTGATGAAACATGCCGCACTATTTAAGTCGGAATAGTACCTTTAAGACTGTAATGGTTTGATCAAAATCTAGCCGTTGGTTTATTCGTGAACCCCGAGCAAACAAACAAACATCGACGGATTTGGTTTCAGAAGCCCTCAATTAGTCGATCTGAGTAGTTTGCTTTTAAGTATCTTTGATTTTTGAAAACTTGACATTTAACAATTTCATAATAGTAAAAATAAAGATGTGAATTTTTTTTTTAATAAATAAGTAACTTCAATAACGTATGATAATAATAAAATGAAATTCTAATAACTTGGGTAAATCGAAACATTAACTATAGTCTGCTCTTATTGAAGCCCATTACTTGGAAGGTAACTACTAAGAAAACCAACTTAATTTTAACATACTTTTAATAACACCATCATCATCAAATCCTAATAAATTAGGAATTTGCCATAACCTCCGCACATGGAGCAGGCGTCTTGGAGACCGCAGTAGATTTTAATTGAATAGCAGGATAATACTGCCGTCCATTATCCCGGTACTTCCTTCTGCTGGTTGCTATTCATCCCCACTACATGGGCATGGACCTTTGCTCCTCAGGAGCGGAATTAGGGCGTAATCTATCACGCCAACTTAGAGCGGGTTGATAGTCTTCACACACTCATGTGGGAAAGTTTCCTCGCGAAATGGTCCTTCTCCGTTAAGTATATGTATATGCATATTAAATGTATATCTATTATAAAATTTTTAAATGTCAGATTTTCCAAAGTCAAAAATATTTAAAAACAAACTATGCAGATCGACTAATTAAGGGCTTCTGAAACCAAATCCATCGATGTTTGTTTGTTTGTTCGGGCTTCATACAAAAACTTGCGTGTAGATTTTAGTTAAACTGTTACATTCTTAAAGGTATTATTCCGACTTAAATAATAGGGTATGTTAGATCAAAATCGGTGAAGTAAAATTGCAAATACAGCTTGATTCCTATTTTAGTAGCTGCCGCTATGGTACGAGTGGTCAAGTAAAAATGGTTCTTTATATAAATCTATGATTGCGTCGGGATTTCCCATGTAGCAGAAAATCGAAATTCGGGCGGAGACGCGGGCAAAAACTAGTTCCATATATGTTTATTCCTTCTCCGTTATGTATGTATGTATATGCTATTAAATTTGCTATTAATAGAGTAATAAATTAATAATGGTTAGACAATTCATTGGTGGACCGCTACAATCTGTTGATCACACCAGCCCAAGATAACATGAACGGTTATAAACCGCAAACATTTGCCTGAAACGTACATTGCGGGAATAATTTGTACCGAATATTGACATTTAAGCTAAGCAGTGATGGCCTAGTGGTATAACCATGCATGCCAACTCTTAGACTTTGAGTAAGAATCCAAGGCTTAATAATTTTTTTTTTTTATTTTATTAGGGAAACCAACCACTAAATACAAAAATTAAATTAGTACAGATTATACAAATGGTTAGTGACTTATAGGTATCCACGAATTTTGTTACTAAACATTTCCTTGAGTGAGTGGAGTATTTATATAATAATTTAATAATGAATTGTAGCTCGCTTCAAACGGTGAAAGAAAACAGGACTGAGAGATTTTCTCGACTGTGTGTGGAGCCTGCCGACCCGCGTTAGGCCAGCGTGGTGGACTATAGGCTAACTCCTCCCATACTGAGAGGCGACTCTTGCTCTGCAGTGAGACATTTGATAATAATAATAATAATAAGCCCGCAGGGCAGCTTGTGGCGAGCTGTTGGGTGCAGCGTACCCACGGGCCCGAATCCCGGGGGAAGGCCCTGTTCTTTATCTCCGGCTTGCCTTAACTGACCGGCTAGAGTGAAAACTGACGAGGAACAGATCCACCACCTCTGGCTTGCCGTCATTGGCCGGCCAGAGTGGAGTCGCGAGAGCATTATGCTCGAGGGTGGATGTGGAACATAAGTGGTGAGTGGGCAGTACGTGATGGGACCCTCTGAGGGTACAACTGATCGTACAGTTAAGTCCAGTGACACCTCTCCGCCCTTAAGCCACTCTTTTAATGTTGCTCTTTTGTTGTGTGGACGTTGTGTGGACTGCGGATAGCCACTCTGCTACATTGAACAATCGTAGCAGGTGGAAAGAAGTGGTCTCTGCCTACCCCAATTGTAAAGAGGCGTGACTGTATGTATGTAGTATATACTATGGTTTCAGCTTACCCTTATGGGATATCGGCGTGAGTGTATGTATGTATGTAATAAACCTTTTGAATAAATAAATAAGAAAAAAAAAACATAGTTAAGCTTATAAAGATTGGCTGTGTGGCGCCGGGATAATAATAGCGTCACTCAATCTCTTGCCGTGGACGCTATGAGGAACAGCTAAATGATATGCCTAGATAATGGGCCGTAACATGCTGCTTACCCTTATGGGATATCGGCGTGAGTGTATGTATGTATGTATAACCATATAAATCTTTTGCTGTGTTTTTAACGAAAGAAGAATAATAATATGAATTTGTGCGTGCCAAAGTATTTCCATCGCTAATACACGCGAATCCACTTGTCCGTAGCGACTCTTATTGAGAAGGGCTTTTAATTAACCGAGCCCTTGACCTAACGGAAACTCGTTTAGAGTTTTGCTTACGCATACTTATTAAATTCAACGTCCCGTTTCAACATGATTAAGTGACGTGTTACATACTAAAGTCATATTACGCCATGAATTTTGGTGTAAATGATAGTATTGGGATAAGTAGATGCTCTTCTGTCTGGCGTTATAAATTCTAGTTTTTACTAGGATCAGCATAAGTGACAAAAGGTACCACATAAGGTGACTAAGTTGATAATCATAGCATTAAATGCCAGAAGTTTCGACGAAGATAGCAAATTCTTAGGCATATTTTATAAGCGAGAATATTTATATCCCATTGTTATAAATAAGTGTGTGGTCTGTGGTTGCAATGCTATATTGGCTGGGCGAAGCAACCTATTCTCTGTTACTCTTTGGTCTATAGATACTCTATGCTAAAATGATCGCTGCTTGTGTTGTATTATGTGTACCCCAAATATAACAAATAAATATAATCCAGTACAAAAACTTATTATTTAATACATAATCAAACACCCATAATCATGACTTTGACTGAAAGTAAATACCATTTTAAACTAGGCACTTCTGTTCCCTATTTTATTGAAAATAACTTATCGGGTTTATTGTTATTAAGTCTATCATCATAGTATATATATATGTATATATATATGTATATATATATATGTATATATATATATATATATATAT
>WUAW01003911.1:10521-21064 GCA_017165845.1 Thaumetopoea pityocampa | reverse complement strand
AAACAAGTTGTTGATATGATCAAGGTAAGTTTTTCCTGGGCGCCCTCTTCCGACACTTCCACTCACATTTGTCCGGTATATTCGTTACGTCAATCGGAACTCGCTCACTCTTACATTCACTATGTATAAAATATGTGTATATTAAATAATTATATAAAATATGTGTATATAAAAGTGTAGTTCGGGCCGACCACCGACCAGGTGGAACCAGTGACCAGTTTAATGAAGGTCTTCAAAGCCTCTCGGTATGGCGATCATTAGAGGAGGCCTATGCGCAGCAGTGGACATCTAAGGGCCGACATGATAATGATGATGATAGCGTGTATATAAAAGGGCATTCATAAGCTGTAAATATTGATAGGCAGGAAAAACAAAGCAAAAAAATTGTATACAAATAGCATAATAACATGTAATAATATTAGCTGAATCAAATAAACGTTTTATCTCTTAACGGGATTTTTGTAAATAACTTTCATTACGCACCTTCTGTGTACTTTTTTATCCTTCTTATATTTTATAACGGGCATGTCCCACGCGAGACAGAATTCTGTAGAGCCTGCCTTACCAGCATCCAAGGAAATTACACTTGAGAGTGCTACTGAATCGCCTGTATATGTAACAAGTTAGAATATAATATACTTTTATCACACACTAGTTTAACACATTTTAGTAAAATGTAAATTCTGATGTAATATAACTAAATTTAGACTCTCTCTATCTTTTTCTAACGCTAAACGCCAAAACGAGATAGCGACAATTTTGGCGCTGTCAGTTTTGTTTAGGCACGCCAAAATTAAGTTCTACATACAAATTAAGACGTGACCGCGGAACACGCCGGACGCAAAAACGCAACACTTTTTGTACCTTTTGACAGAAATGTAGATTGGTACTCACTAAAAATATTTGCTATCTCGTTTTGATGTTTGGCAATAGAAAAAGATAGGGAGAGCCTATATTTAAGTTGTGTTACATCAAAATTGAAACGATTACAATTTCGTTAAGTGTACACGGGACTGCGATTTATTTCCAGCCAACCTTTGTATGGACAGGATTGTATAAACATAATTATAGTGACAGTCAGAATACCGTTATTACGTTTAAACAGATTAAAATAATATTATTATTTACGCATTATTATTAATGCGTAAAAGAAATAAATAGTGCTAACCTATAAAATACATATACATATGTACATTATAATTAATACGAGGCGCACTGTTACCCCATCTCTACCCGTGGATGGTGGCAGGACCGGCTAAGAGATGCACCAGGATAATGGGCAGTGTTATCCTGTTGTTCAATCAAAATTTACTGCGATCTCCATAACATCTGTCAAGAGCACGTCCTCTCTTTCATAGTGCACCTCTCTAATATTCGAGGATTGCACTCCAATCTCGATGCAGTCCACCACCATCTTGAGACTGAGAAACCACATTTACAATGTGGACCTTTTCAAGAAAAGAGTGAACAGGTTTCTACTAGGCTAGTGCGCTCTACCACCTAAGGCTACATCGCCACTTACCATCAGGTGAGATTGTAGTCAAGTGCTAGCTTATTACAATTAAAAAAAAAAAGAGTACAGATTATGGCAAATCCCTCCTTTTTAAGGTGGAAGCCCATGTTGAGCAATAGACTCCCACTGGTTGATGATGACGATGGTGATGACATAATAATTGTTGTGCGGCGCTCTGTCACTCCATTTCTTCTCGTAGATGGTGTGAGAACCAGCTAAAGGATATACCTACCAAGGTAACGACTAGCAGCATTATACTTTCATTCAATCAAAGTCTACTGCGCTCTCCAAAACGCCTGCCAAGCGTAGAGGTTATGGCGGATCCCTCCATTTTCAGGAGGCTCATGACCAGCAGTGGACTTCCGTGGGTTGATGATATTATAAGTAACAATGTCATTCCTCAGAATATATGTAACAAACGATCTGTTAAGTCGCGGCACTTGAATCTCTTTTTAAAAAAAAAATCAAAAATAATTCTTGTGCTGACTTTAATTTTTTATTTATTTAGTTCACAATTATATTTCACTAGTTTACACCCGTTGCTTCACTTCACGCGATTGAATACCGACGGACAGCGCAACTGGCTGTGTTCGCGAACTGATGGAGTTGACTTATATATACTTTTGTATGCCTTTGCATATAATGCTGATTGACACTTTGTATGGAAACAATGGTGGAAATAGCAAGTCAGCACTATATGCCTAGGGGCTAGGGATGTAACAGATCGTAATAAGTGAAAAGAAGTGGTCTCTGCCCACCCCAAGGGGTGTGACTGTACGTATGTACATATGTATGTAGTACGTACTATAATCTCTGCCTACCTTATGGGATATCGGCATGAGTGTATGTATGTATATGTATAGTAACTTACATTTATAAATTTTTTTCGGCTTATCCTTTTTATCTTTATCTTCTTTTTGTTTATCTTTATCTGGTATTTTTGGAGGGGGAGGAGTGAGACTCGGGTCAGGCGCTAACTTTCCATACGTTTTAAGGCACTCCCACACGTAGCTGGACGTCTTCGCTGCGTTCCATAAACAGTAGCCCTCGTGGATGGTTTCTGTCGCATCCTTCCGCTTGGCGATCGTAAAAGTACAAGGTGTCTCGTTAACCTTCTGTTCCAATGTCACACCACAAGTGTGCTCCTCTGAATACCTCTCTAAATCTAACTTCGCTATAAAAAAAAAGTTATTTTTATCACAAACTAAAAATATTTTTAAATAAAAAGCATTTACACATTCGCTGCCACCAGATTTGCCATTGTCGAGCGTTATGCGCCATTTTGATTTTTTACATAAATGCATATTTACCCATGCATTTACGTAAAGAATCAAAATGGCAGTTAAATGAATATAAAAATAATAATAAAAAAAAATGTTTGTCCGATTCAAACCCGAACACGATATTATCGTGTTCGGGTATCCGTCTCTCCATATACGCTACGGAGGTGGCAGCAAGTGTTAATTATAGAGTATTAACGGAGTGTTAGTGGGCACGCAATGAGGTACTTTAATCACTTTTGAACATCATAAATGGCGGCGTCGTGGTTCGCCACTCGACACGTCTCGTTTCCCGCGGGGGCAAAAAGTGAGCCACGGATAGTCACTTTGCTCGTAGCAAGTTGAAAGAAGTGGTCTCTGCCTAACCCAATTTTTCGGTAGTATAGTGGTATCTCAGCTGGTCACGCGGGAGACCGGAGTTCGATTCCCCGCCGGAGGACCAGGGAAAAGACGTGATTGTATGTATGTATGTATTAACTATAAAACAAATATAATATCAACAAAAGGTGCAAACAGAATGGCAGTTATACAGAAAGGTGGTAAAGTCTGCCTGTACAGCTCCAGGACATATAAAACTTCATCACCATAACTATCATAAAACCATGGAAGTCTAGATATAGGTTCCTCTTTAGGGGGGGGGGGGGGGGATTTACCATAATCTCCACACTTGGCAGGCGTTTTGGAGATCGCAGTAGATTTAGATGAATACCAGGATAACGCTGCGGCACGTTATCCCGGTACACCCCTCAGCTGGTTCTCACAGCATCTATATATATATATACACACACACGCACACGCACACGCACGCGCACGCGCACGCGNCACACACACACACACACACACACACACACACACACACACACATATATATATATATATATATATATATATAGCCACACAGCAGAGCACATAAATTTTAATGAAACTTATTAGTGAATTATAAACATATTCCAGTAATAGCTCAGAGAAAAAAATTATTAGGTTGTGCATTCAAAGAGTAATATATCATGTTTTAATTCATTAGTAACATAATTATACAAACCGATGGATTTTTTCTTATTAGCCCCACCAAGGACTTCGGTCCAGGTAAAGGTGATACTAACATCCCTGTGTTCACTGCACACATTGACCGCTGAGAACACAAACACGGCGCACGGCAGGCTGCTGTCCTGCAGGTAGATATCATGTCATAGAATCATCATATCAGCGCACAGACCTCTACAGCATCCCCCAATGATCGCCACATCGAGCGGCTAAGTCACCTGCATCCACACATTGCCCGCGACCTTGACAGCACACAGTCGGGATCGAGCTACACTATGCTTCCCAGCTTGGGATCGCCACTCTAATATTATGACCCCAATGTTTATAAGTTCTGATAACTACATACGTGCCCCGCCCACTGACACTCCAGCTAGTAATAATTATAAGTCATGTAATAATTACAAATTTAAAATTAACTAGGACCTTTAACACTTTTGGACCTCATATAAATGGTGACGATGTGGTTCGCCACCCGACACGTCTTGTTGCCCGCGGGGGCAAAAAGTGGGCTACGGATAGCCACTTTACTACATCAAACGTCTGTAGCAAGTGCAAAGAAGTAGTATCTGCCTACCCCAATTCTTCGCTAGATTAATGGTCAGTATCCCCGGCTGGCACGCGGGAGACCGTGGTTCGATTTGCGTAACTGTACAAACAAACAAACTGTACAATCTGTAACAAATTAACTAGGCCGGCTTTGCACCTCTTGTAACCACAACTTATTTGAGCAAAAAACATATCATTCTTATATTCTCGACAGAAATGTAAAAAAACATTGAATGTGGATGAGTCGAGGGAGGTGTGTCAGGCTCGTATTATGTGGCGAACTATGGTCTCTGCCTACCCCCATGAGATTACGTCACGTCACCTAAATATTTCTGTGTGATTAAAGAATTAGATAATTTAAGTATTTAAATACGTCTAGTTTGCAAATATGTATCTAAAAAATAAAAACCGTCGTTTTAAGTGAATAAAATAGCTTTTGGGGTTTAAGGCGAGTATTCTCCCTGCTCCAATATCGACTATTGTGCTTATAACCACGATCCCCGGCAGCATGTATCAACGAGTTTCCCAAAGTTTGCCAGTTGAGTGCCAACGACGAGACGAGGCAGATGAGGTAGACGATGCCATTAAAAAAATTGGATCAGATGTTTGTTACGTTGTTCAACAAAATAAAATTTGTAGTTTAATTTCTACGCATGTTTTAAAAGTGCGAAAAATGTTGGCTTACCCTAAGATACATCCCCAAATATACACGTATATATTATGTACCTTATAATTGTGTGGTATGACGGGCGAGATCTGCCGACAAACGAGTTTGACCCCGTACTTCGACAGGTCGTAGGTGGTCCACGCGCGCGGGTACAGCGCGGTGTACTCGCAGTCGGCGCCCTTCAGGTTCCACTCCCATGACGCTGGCGCTTTCTTTGGTTTGCTAAAAAGTGTATTAATTCAGTTGGATTACATTTCGACACCGTCGCGAACAATGTCACATCTACAAACTACCCACTTTATAGGGGAACACTTTAAAGTTTTGGAATCACATATCACTACACATTTTTGTATGCCAATTGTAAATTATTATTAATTAAACATTTAGGAATAAAAATCAGAGAAATGCGAGGACAAAACTTTAAACTGCTCTCCTGTAAAGCAGCAATTTTGTAGATATGACATTAGTTCTACTAAAGTATTGATCTGCCATGTTTGTTTTATTCTTCGAGAGCAATTGGCATCTTTTTTTACATTATATTTTTTTCGTATTTTGGATAGATTATAGTGTGTTAATTCTCATATAATCTGATAGTATGTACTTACTATGAAAATAACAAGAGTCATCATTATCATCATCGTATCAGCCCACAGACGTCCACTGTTGGACATAGGTCTCCTTTAATGATCGCCACACAGAGCTGGTTATAAGCCGCCTGCATCCATCGATCGACCGCGACCTTCACTAGGTCATCGGTCCACCTAGTCAGGGGTTTACCCGCATTATGCTTTCCGGTTTGAAGTCACCACCCCTGCAATTTGGGACCCCAAAGGACATCGGTTCCCCGCCTAAACAAGAATATAAAACAATAATTATTTTCTCACTAAATCTATTAGACTTTTTAAACTTATCAGAGTATGTTACTATACTTACTTATAAGTTGACAAAACAGTCTGAAAAATTGTGTCATTATTCCCATTACGTATGTTCACAATGAATTGACATTCTGGTACAGTGATGTATTCGTAAATGCCCGGAAAGAGCTGGAATCGACAGAATTCGCCTTTGAATCCTCTACCAATGGTTCCACCGCCAATACCGCCAATTGGACAGCCTACAAAAATAATCCGTATTAATTACATATTAGAGACAATAGAGAAAATCAAACAATTACATCCTATCATATCAACCCACAGACGTCCATTGCTGGACATAGGCCTCCCCTAATGATCGCCACACTGAGCGACTATGAGCCGCCTGCATCCACCGATTGCCCGCGACCTTCACCGTGTTATCGATCCACCTAGTCAGAGGACTACCCGCATTATGTTTCCCAGTTTTGAGGTCGCCACTCCAGCAGTTTAGAACCCCTACATCCATCGGTTCTGCGAGCTATGTGCCCCGCCCACTGCCACTTCAGTTTTGCAACCCTTTGAGCTACGTCGGCGACTATAGTTCTCCTGCGGATTATCTCATTGCGCATTTTATCTCTCAGGGAATTAATTTCCGAGCATAGCTCTTACCATTGCTCTCTGTGTGACCTCGAGCTTTCTTATGAGGCCCATAGTCATTGGCCATATTTCAGATCCATAGGTCATAACTGCCAATTCGTACTAATTGAATACCTTAGTCTTAAGGCATTGCGGTATTTTTGGGGAGAAGTTGTCACACAGTTCCCCGAACGCTGCCCAGCCGAGTTGGATTCGGCCAATGACCTCTTTCTCGAAGTTGGATTTACCTAGCTGGACGACGAGTTGCAGTTACACATATTCCGTCACAACTTCGAGAATAGAATCCTCTAGGACTATTGAGTGGAACGAAACAAGAGCATTAACCATAACTTTGATCTTCCCCATATTCATTTTTAAGCCCACCTGTTGAGAAGATCTATTGAGATCTTGGAGTATTATGCTTAAGTCTGTAATTATCACAATTAGTATGAAAATGCTGTAATCGCAGATAAGATAGTGTTAGGTTATCAGAATAAAAACACTTCTTGACTATCTTGTAGTATAAAGTTGAATCACAACAGTAAATACTAAAAAGATAAAAATAATAAATATGGAGATGAGGAAACAAGTGCATGTAGTTAATCACACATCCAATAAGGTGTTAATATGAGGGTAAAAAATAAGTTACAGAACTATACTTGTTAGTGTAAGCAAAAGTTATAGAACAATGAGGATCATTCTGATCATAGGTATTATAGTATTTTGAATGGGCTCATACGAGGTCTGTTCAAAAAGTATCGCAATTTTGTGTTTTTTCAAAAACTATTTATTTATTCAGTAATATCTCTTTTGTCCCCTTCAAAGTAATTCCCCTCGGATATAATATATTTATGCCAAAGTTTTTCCCAATCCTCGAAGCACTTAAAAAAAATCTTTTTTGTGATCTCGTTCAGCTCCTCCTTCGATGACGTTTTATCGCTTCAATCGTGGCGTAGCGTCGTCCTTTCATGGGCCTCTTCTGTTTAGGGAACAGGAAAAAGTCACAGGGGGCCAGGTCTGGGGAATACGGTGTTGTTTTTGGCCAAAAATTCGCGCACAAGCAATGATGTATGGCAGGGGCGTTATCATGGTGCAAAAGGCAATTTTTGTTCTTCCACTAATCCAGGCGTTTCTGGCGGATTGCTTCGCGCAAATTGCGCATAATTTGCAGGTAATGTTTCTTATTGACTGTACGACCCTGTAGCAAGAACTCATGATGCACCACGCCCCTGCAATCGAAGAAAACTGTGAGCAAAACCTTCACATTCGACCGAACTTGGCGCGCTTTTTTCGGTTTTGGCTCATGCGACAGCTTCCATTGTGATGATTGAGCTTTGGTTTCCACGTGATAACCATGAACCCATGATCCGTCACCAGTTATGACTCTCTGGAGCAAATTTGGGTCGTCGCGGACCGAGTTCAACAGCTCCTTAGCAATGTTAACGCGACACTTTTTGTTTGAAATTGAGCAATTTTGGCACGAATTTTGCAGCGACCCGTCTCATGCCCAAATCATTGGTAAAAATCGAACGGCACGAGCCAATCGATATGTTTAAGTCCTCAGCAAGTTCTCTAACGGTGATTCGACGATTGGCCAATATTCTTTTCTTCACCTCATCAATGTTTTCGTCTGTTGTTGATGTGCTCGGGCGTCTGGCACGCTTTTCTTCGTTCATTCGGCCCTCTGAGAACATTTTGTACCACCGATAAACGTTGCTTTGGTCCAAGGTAGCTTCACGATATGCCACAGTCAACATTCGAAATGCGTCCGCGTACTTAATTTTGTTTTTCACACAAAATTTGATACAAATTCTTTAATTCCATCCATTTAATTTAATTTTATGGGATAGGCAAAAATCGAAGACAAGCCAAAACAAAATAGCTGTCAACAATAAACTAAACATTCGAAATGGCCGACTTTTTCAGCATAAGTTAGGGACATGAGTACCAACTTTNGAAATGCGTCCGCGTACTTAATTTTGTTTTTCACACAAAATTTGATACAAATTCTTTAATTCCATCCATTTGATTTAATTTTATGGGATAGGCAAAAATCGAAGACAAGCCAAAACAAAATATCTGTCAACAATGAACTAAACATTCGAAATGGCCGACTTTTTCAGCATAAGTTAGGGACATGAGTACCAACTTAATGCCATAAAAAAATCGAACATCGAATATACATAGCCCACGGAAATTCAAAATTCGCGATACTTTTTGAACAGACCTCGTATATAGGTATTTTAGTTTCCTTATTTAGTAGGTTAATTTTGTTTTTTTTTTAAACCTGACGTGGAAATATCTTGAAGGCCGTGTGTTTGTTTTAAGTACTACTGTGTTAGATATTTACTTAAAACTAGCTTTTACCCGCGGATCCGCCCACGTTAATGTCGGTTTTCCGCTACATGTGAAACACAGAAAAAATTATAGATTTATATAAAAAAACCTAAGAACCACTTACTTGAGCTCTCATACATTAACGGCGGCTACTAAAACAGGGATCAAGCCGCATGCAAGACATACTATATAGTTTTAAGTCGGAATAGTACCTTTAAGACACAATTTGACCAAAATCTACCCGCAGGTTTTTGCGTGAAGCTCGAACAAACATCGACGAATTTGGTTTCAGAAGCCCTTAATTAGTTCATCTGAATAGTTTTTTTAATATCTTTGATTTACAAAATTTGACAATTTATAATAGTATATACATAATTATTAAAAAAAATTAAATCTTTTCTATATTACTTTCTTTTAGACTTGCGTCGATCGATCGTTTCTGGTGATCCAGGTCGATCGCATCCCAATGGTAAAGTGATCGAGTCAAGATGATTCAATGGTCCATCTTTTTTATTCTGAAAGAGATATGCTGTTGGCCGCAAATTGCCTTTACAGCGTCACCGGAGAAGACGGCGAGAGAAGAGTGGACAGACTTGCCTCAAGGACTAAGAGGGGTGGCGACTAGTACAAGGACACCTTGAAAGAGCCACTGCGTGAGCAGCCGCGGGAGACGTGTCTATCGGAGTTTTAGGCCGAGGAGCGCTAGGGTGATTGCGTCATCGCGCTCAAGACGTATCAGAGGCGGCAATGATGCGCGAACACATCGTCCTCCAGTTTATAGGCGGCGGCGGCCATTACTAGCGGCTTCGAATGTTCGGGAGCCCGCTTGGAGATCCCGCCCGAGTGGAGATCGACATTACGCAGAAACCCAGGCGCACTTATGGTCTTGCAGAGAAAGCGGTTTTGGAATATTTGGAGGCTCTTGAGGAGAGCGGCGGAGGCGCGATTTGGTTTCAAGAGCCCTTAATTAATCAATCTGAGTAGGTTTTAAATAACTTTGAATTAAAAAATTTGAAATTTAACAATTTTATAATAGTAATAGATAAAATGTAGCCTGAAAGCTCTAATGCTATATCAAAAACTATATCCATACAAATATCCCACAGCGAACAAAAAACACAAATTCACTTTTTATATTTTGGCGCTTGCCATTTTGCCATTTAAATGAAAAAGAAATAGTATAAATAAGATATGCCATTTAAATGAATAAGAAATAGTAATAATAGATAATAGGCACTTACCGTACATCCTCTGCGCTGAGACCATGTGTATGTAATCCATTATTGGACGCTTTTTGTTTAACCGTTTACCTACGTAATATTTAAGGTACCTATAAGTAGAAACATTTTTATGAGATCTTGATAGATATTGGTGGTAATTCTGCAGTAACTGAACGTAATTAAATTTAGTCTCTCCCTGTCTTTTTTCTAATATCAAATCCCAAAAGGAGATAGCTACAACTTGGTGCTGTCAGTTTCGTTTAGACATTCAAAATTAAAAGATTTAGATGCGATCTCGGAACATATCGCTCATCCAATAGAACAATGACGTAATAACATTTTTGTAATTTATCAGAAGAAGTGTTTCAGTTTAATATTGGGTTATACCCATTTTGTAAATCATATCAATTATCATGATTTTTCATAATTTATTTATAGATTATTAT
>WUAW01003908.1:2592-15389 GCA_017165845.1 Thaumetopoea pityocampa | reverse complement strand
TTGTTTCTACCTATTTCCGTTATAGACTTTAAAACCATCCAACCAATGTGCCCCAAACTGGTTTCATTAGAAAGGCAATAATGCAACACCTAGGGTTTCAGCCCACCGGTGTCGCAGCAAGAAGCTGAGATGGGGCCTTTTCGTATAGGCACCTAATAGAATAACTACAACATTGCGATTGTAAATAAATCTATCCTGAATATGTTCTCTTTTTAATTTGTATATTTAATTTGCTTTTTTATTTCGTTAACTTTATTTTGTGACTGTCCTAAAAAATGTGTTTTTATTCTTTTCTTTCCCTTTTTTTTTGTACATCAGCCTTTCTCGAAAGTTCTGTAGACGTCTACGGGTGGCAGTGGTCACTTACTATTAGGTGGGCATCATGTTCGTTTACGGTGTCCATGATATAAAAAATGTAAGATTCAAAATGAATGTTTTCGCTAAATAACCGTCAATGGTGTCGATTCTGATGTAACACAAAGTAAATTTTGTCTCTGTTCTCCTTTTTAATGCCAGACACCAAAACGAGACAGCAAACATTTTTAACGGTACCAACCTAAATTTCTGTCAAAAGGCAGAACAAACGTTCCGTTTTTATGTATATTTAGTCGGCATGTCCCGAGATTACGTCTAAATTTGTATGTAGAACTTAATATTGACGTATCTAAACTAAACTGACAGCACCAAAATTATTGCTATCTCGATTTGGCGTTTGACATTAGAAAAAGACGGGAGAACTTAAATTTAGCTGTGTTACTGTGTTTAAGATTAGAAATAGGCGTCTTCTCTTACCTTGGGTTTGCCAGCGCCGTCTCCAAGAACAATATTAACCAGGCAGTACTCCATCAATGCCATGAACACGAATCTGAAAGATCGGTTTAGCTTATGACCAGACATGAATGTACTTTCTGTTAACAAAATGATTTACACAATTATTCTTTACTAGGTTTTGCCCGCGACTCCGCCCGCGTGTATGTCGATTTTCGGCTACATAAGAAATCCCGAATCAAGCATAGATTTATATGAAAAGCCATTAACCACTTTTACTTGAGCTCTCGTTCCTTAAGGACGGCTACTAAAACAGGGATCAAGCTGTATCTTCAATTCTACTGGACTGATTTTGATGAAACATGCCGCATTATTTAATTTGGAAAAATACCTTTAAGACCGTAATAGATTGACTAAAATCTACCTTCTGGTTTTCACGTGAAGCTCGAACAAACAAACAAACATCGATGGATTTGATTTCAGAAGCCCTTAATTAGTCGATCTGAGTAGTTTGTTTTTATAATATAATAAATATCTTTGATTTTTGAAAATTTGACATTTAACAATTTTATAATTGTAAAAAAAGATGTATATTTATCAGTGAACTATAATCGTTTTGGATAAGAAATTGTGTGTCCGTTTATTCCAGAGATGTTTTACAGCTTTAGGCCACTAGAAGGCGCTACAGTTCACTTCTAGTCTCTTAACAGAGGTTTCCCTTCAATCTCCGTGCAAATAAATCAGCTTGGAGACGTTTTTACGTTTGTAGTAGTGTTTGTACACGCAGTGACTAAAACCGGAATAAACCAGTTTGCGCTAGCTACCACGCGCCTCGCACTCTCGCATCAGTCGCTTATAAGTAGCATTAGAAGTTAGATTATGTTTAATATTTATAATGTTTAGTACCTATGTACATATAAAAATAAAATATAAAACTATTTATTTATTTATCTGCTGACCGTACACTACTACAAACGCAAGAAGTCTCCAAGCTGGTTCGGTTGTACCCACTGGTGCTGATTCTGTTGTAACGGAACTTAACTAAATTTAGTCCCTCCCTATCTTTTTCAAATGTCAAACGCCAAAACGAGACAGCAAACATTTACAGCGAGTACCGACCTTTTTTTCACGCACAGAAAATGGCTGACCCATACCGTCGCGCTGAGGGCACAGCACGACGGTTATGTGAGGATTGCACCCGCTGAACACTGTGCGGCGTCCGCCTTGGCACTTGCGCCCGAGCGCGGGAATCACGTCACCAATCCGCGAAGCGAGTACCGACCTACGTTTCTGTCAAACGGTCCGAAGAAAATGTTGCGTTTTTGCGTATCTTTAGTCCGTGTGTTCCGAGATCGCGTCTAAATCTTTTAATTTTGACGTTTCTAAACGAAACTGACAGCACCAAGATTGTAGCTATCTCGTTTTGGCTTTTGATACTAGAAAAAAAATAGGGAGGGATTAAATTTAGTTAAATTCTGTTACAACAGAATCAGCATCACTATGTAACAATATCCCTAAGTAGATATGCAATATCTCTCACTCACACAGTACAAACAGACATGAAAGCGTCGACGGCCTTTAAGTATGACACCGGCGGGAGCTGCGCCTGAGACTTCGCGTGCTGCGTCGACAGTGTCAGCAGTGACGTCACGCCCAGGGTTACACGTGCCGGGGCAGCGTCCGGCTTTATCCAGAATGATACCCACTGAAGAGAAAGAGGCCAACTGATGAGTGACCAGCATAATTCGACACATCTGTTTTTTTTTTCGCATATCGCATACATCTTATTAACTAAGAAAAATAAAATCTATACTATTGTAAAATTGTTAAATGTCAAATTTTCTAAAATCAAAGATATTTAAAAACAAACTATTAATTATATATTAATATATAATATATTAATATATTCAGATCGACTAATTAAGAGTTTCTGAAACCGAATCCGTTGATCTTTGTTTGTTTGTTTGTTCGGGCTTCACGCAAGAACCAGCAAGTAGATTTTGGTTAAACTATTACAGTCTAAAAGACACTATTCCTATTTAAAAACTGCAGCATATTTCATCAAAATCGGTTCAGTAGAATTTAAGATACACCTTGATCCCTGTTTTAGTAGCTGTCGTTAAGGTACGAAAGGTCAAATAAAAGTGGTTCTTAGGCTTTCTATCTAAATCTATGAATGTGTCGAGATTTATTATGTAGCGAGAAACCGACATTCACGTGGGCGAAGCCACGGGCAAAAGCTAGTAAAATATAACATAGTTTTCTTTTACAAACTTAAAGTAGATGAAAATAGTGTTCCTAAAAAACATTAGTTAGAGATGTTTTTCTTGAACTTAAGCTGAATTTTTAACTTTAAATTTGATATGCCCTAAAAACAGAAAGTGAGTTACAATACTATTGTATGATGATGACGAATTTTATACACCTAGTTGGTGCTTGGAGTAAACTGTGGGATTATGAACCCTAGCGTTTGTCATGGACTAGACTGTGGACTGTATTAGGTACATAGGACAATCCCTACTGGGCGAAGCCAGGGGAACACGGTTTTCCTGGGGAAAACGTTTGCTGCTATTCCGGCGGTTCGACTCCACGGAAGACAACACTGGTCCTTAACCTGGTCTGTAGAACAGGAGTCTTGGTGGCCATCACTTCGTTCTGTACTTCGGGTTATGGTCTTCCACTGGCGGAGATTCAAAGTGAACACCAACGAGTGACAGTAGTGTGTAGTGGTAGCTGCGACTTCACTTTTTCTATTATTAAATTACTGCGGGTATTTGAGCTTTTATTTGCTACCTTGTTCAACTACCCTCGTATTGGTTGATAAGCCAGTGTTTCCTATTAACGATGTCTCTATGTATTGTCATGTCCTTTTTTTTCAAATTTATTACCCTGGTCGTAGGATTTTCCGGTTGGCAGTGGAAGGTCCCTCTGCCCTTATACTGCCAGATTTTTTTATCTTCATCGCTCACTACGTAACCTATGTTTATGGTACTTTCACAACGGATATTGGCAGAATTATATCAAATAAGTCAAACGCCATAAATAAGGAAAGAAGAAGAAAAGCCAATATGCCCATACGCAGAAAACTAACCTGAATTCGCAATACCATCAACGACGAAAGACCGTTATCATTAAATCAGCGCCACAAAGAGAAGAATATTTATACATAAATTTCTGTATAATTGTTGGTATATCAGTTAGTTATCATATAACTTCTAAACGATTTGACCGATTGAAATCATATTCACTCAATAATTTATTACGTTGAGAGGTAATATTATGGGCCGGGAGTCTAGACGTATAAAAAGCTATTTGACAATAGAGGACACTACCTCAACCAGTTTAGGGCTGTGCTCCAACAATATATGTGTAAAAATAGTGTAGTAATGCGTTTGGGTGGAGCCTCGGGAATAGCTAGTATAAATAATTAAAGGCAAAATAAATTTTCGTAATAAACTTATCTATTATATAGATTACGATTTATATGTGTTACGATATAGTTCTAAAAATTTTTATAACCATTATAACAATATTTTTAAGCGTAATAAACAAGTTCAATAAACAGATTTATCTATCATCATTTAGACGCTGCAATTTTTGTTTTATCTAAGTTTGTTTGCTATTTACAACAGAGTATAAAATACTTACCGACATGATAACGATGAGACAGGTCGGTATGTAAGTGTTGAACAGGTGATAACCGAGACGACGTTTCAATTTGAAGATCACCTCCAAACACGTGAAGTTCCCTGTAAAAAAATATTACGTTCTGTAGCTGAGAGATATACTATATATAATAATCATAAATAAATACAGTCACGCCTTTCTCTCTGACTTACCTACGGGGAATCGAACCTCGGTCACCCGCGTGACAGGCGGAAATACTGATTACTATACTACTGGAGAATTGGGGTAGGCAGATATCACTTCTTTCCACCTGCGATGAGCACCCACTTTTCACCAAAATAAATGATCATCCCCAGTCCATATTCGTTTCCACTACAGGGGCACGGACCTCCCCTGATCCGGAAGGGGATCAGGTCGTAGTCTACCACGCTAGCCTAGTAGGGGTATAAATAATAGAAATGTAATATTATCTTGCATCTCCTTACGTTCATTGCGATCTTCGAGATCTCTATGTACATTGAGATTACATAAATGTCTCTTTAAATGGAAGAGTGTACGACCAGATGTAAAATTCATAATAAGTAAATCGGATATTTTTTTTTTGTTCTAAAAATTCTTACACCAAATCTGTTTTTCTTTAGCATACGCAATCGCTTGAAATAATACCACCCGTCACTTATTCAAAACCAAAGATCGGTAACTCCTATTACTGTCATTTCAATGATTATATGTGATAGACTAGTGGAATAACAATGCACGACAAGTCTTTGATTTCAAGTTCGAATCAAGGCACACACCTCTGACTTTTCGAAATTATGTGCATGTTAATAATTTAATAATTAATTATCACTCGTTTCAAATGGTGAAGAAAAGCATCGTGTCATCGGTGAAGGAAACCTGCATGCTTGAGAGATTTTCTCGAAGATTTGTGAAGTGTACTAACCCGCATTAGGCTGGTCTAATGAACACATTAGCCACTCCAATGAACGTATTATCGCTATCCACTGCAACTGGGGAAATCCATGAAATTACCATACGGTAAACATTGTTAGGATTATCTAGAAATCCCAAGCATCGGAGCCTTGTCCTAAAAATGTGTTTATCCACGTAAAACCAGGTCACTATGTGCTCGGATTAAAACGATGACCGTTATGTGTGGATTAGCGTGTTTGATGAAAAATTTCCCGATAAGCCTGTGCAAACTTTAAGTTTCGAAAGATGTTGGTATACGAGTAAATCCTTTGTGTATGTACTTTGCCGGTTGAACTAAACAGCGTGTTCTCGCCGGATATTAAAATTAATGTTTTTTTTATTACCGTATTTAAAATACTCGATTATAAATATAATCATGTATTGTAAAATGGTAAATCAGGTGGGATTATTGTCAATACTTGATTATAATCCGACCTGATGGTAAGTGGCAATGGTAATAAAAACCTATTCACTTTTGTCTTAAAGACACGTATGTACATTATAATCGGACGGAAATACTGACGCGGGAAGACTATTCCAGTCTTTGCCTGCGGTATTATGAACATACAAGTAAATCGTTGCGTACGCGTAGCAAGGAGGTCTATGAGGTAGGAGTGATACCCCGCCGTGCGCCTAGTGGTCCGATAGTGTTATCCAGATCACTATGCATTGCTCTCCAGCGAGGTAATGCAGGAAGCTTTTCCTTTTTCATCATTCCATAGAGACAATATTTATTTCATCATTGCTACTTTTAGGCAGGTACTTCAACTGCTGTTTCGTTAAATATTTTATTATTGTTGTCAACTTATAATTATTGATCCATTTTGTAACAATAATTATGTTTAATGATAAGTGTTATTATTTAGTCTGACTACAAATAGCCATAAACACGAGCTAAGAGTCGTGGTTAATTACATCTTTATAATTCACCGCTCATTTATAACTTTATATACGGCTTCATCTGTGTGAAATTACAAGCACTTCGTTAGAAATACCATTTTTATCATTCAAACTTTAAGTTCTTGTTAAGTTTTTAAGTTTAAGCTAAGTTCTTGCTACGTTATTTCTTTGCAAACTGTTGGTAAGTGGCCACAGAAATCTATGACATCAATAGAAATTTCGAGACTAATATACCGACTAGCGTTGCTACTCCTGAGCAGTTGACTTGATTGCGGAGATACATCATGACATCTAACAGAAACACAGCTGTGTTAGGACTATTCAGATCACTGTATTTTGTGATAAATTAAACTACTCTACTCTCCCAAGCTTTTACACTTAGCTCTACCACTTCTAACCGTGAAATTCTTACCAGTAGAGTATACTTGTGTGCAATCAGCAGTCCTGTTTTGGACCAATTCCAGTTGCGGCAGTTCTATATTCTCGTCCACCACCAGAGGTACATCAGGATCCCACTGGAAGACAAGGTCGTCAGTGGTGTGCGACACTGCAATAATAGAATTTTCATTGAAGTTTTAGATTTTTAGGCGCGTTAGAAGGAAATGACGGGTGTTAATTTTAATGACGCAAGCGCACCGTGCAAAGAAAACTTCACATAATGAAGTTGGTTCTGAAGTTAGCTGCCATCGCGCGTATGCGAATCAGTCAGATGTCAGTTTCATCTATATATACATATATATTTTTACTATAGGCACTATTTTTTATTTCATTATCCATCCGCAGTCCATATTCGTCCCTACTACAGGGGCACGGACCTCCCCTGATCAGGAGGGGGATTAGGTCTACCGCGCTGGCCTACTGCGAGTTGGCCTTTTTTATTTACTTACAAACAATACAACAGTTTTCTTACATAATATATTTGATAGGTCACCAGGATGGACTGATCAACTAATTAATGAACAGGGTGAATCAAGATCCGATAGGGGGCGATATATATGTCTATAGTTCTACCTTAAGGAAGTCAATTAATACACGCTACATACTGGTGGCAGACTGGGGGTGTTACAGGGATAACGTCAAACAGTTGTCAGTTATCTGAACTCGCCCCTCAGCTGCACCATTCCCCACCACCATGCACCAATACTGTGGACCCTGACTACATCCCCAGTCCATATCGTCCCCACTACAGGGGCACGGACCTCCCCTGATCAGGAGGGGGATTAGACCGTAGTCTACCGCGCTGGCCTGGTGCGGGTTTGTAAACTTCACACACCCATGCGGGCCATGCAGGTTTCCTCACGAAGTTTTCCTTCTCCGTTAAGTACATTGGTGTCTACAATGTAGACCGTACATGAATTACAAATAATAACTCAGTGGTACGGGACCGGGTTCGAACCCACGACCCTTCGATCGTAAGCCGTCTCTAAAACCACTACACCACCAATGACTCTGACTTAATTCGGAATAATACCAGGGCGATAAACTTAAATTACTCTTTTAACATTAAATACTTCGTTTAAGTACCTCAGTACACAAAAGTCAAAACATCCTATTACTGACTTCAACTCGATATCATTAGACCGTCGTGAACACAGCGATGCAGTTTTTAATTAGAGTAAAAGCATTACAACGCGCTAATGTCTTTAATATGATTGAATACTAGACGTTATGATAATTAAAGAGAAGTAATGACGAAGTAGTACATTGGTGGTGTAGTAGTATTAGACACGGCTTACAATCGAAGGTCGTGGGTTCAATCCCGGTCCAGTACCACTGCGTTACTATTTGTAATTCATGTACGATCTATATTATAGACACCAATGTACTTAACGGAGAAGGAAAACTTCGTGAGGAAACCTGCATGCTCGCATGAGTATGTCAAATCTACCAACCCGCACTAGGTCAGCGTGGTAGACTACGGCCTAATTAACTAAGTCGGAATAGTATCTTTAAGACTGTAACAGTTTAATCAAAATCTATCCGTTGGTTTGAGCCTGAAGCCCAAACAAACAAACATCGACGGATTTGATTTCAGAAGCCCTTAATTAGTCGATATGCATATTTTGTTTTAAACATTTTTGATTTTTGAACATTTGATATTTAACAATTTTATAATACTATAGATGTAATTTATTAAAAAAAAATTGTAGTAAGAGTTGCAAAATCGGAAAAGGGATTTCTTCCATTAGCAAAAAGATTTCGCTTTTGAAATATTTTCTCATACATATTTAGGTAAATAATTAGTCTTTTAGCCTGTCCGGCAAAAAGACTTAAGTATACGGGTAAGCGACCCCGGCCCCCCGAGCTACTACTGTCTCTTCCTACTCCTTCCGAGATAGTAGTATCCTATACCCTATAGTCCTTTTCGCATGTTCCATATTCCTTGTTCAATATATCTTTCCTACCTCAGCCCTTTTCCTTTCCTTTTCACTAAGCCGTGGGTACGCAATGAGGCACTTTAGTCACTTTTGAACCTCATAAAATGGCGGCGTCGTGGTTCGCCACCCGACACGTCTCGTTGCGCACGGGGGCGAACTGTGGGCTGCGGATATCCACTTTGCTCATTAAACGAACGTAGCAGGTGGAAAGAAGTGGTCTCTGTTTACCCTAATGGGAAAGAGGCGTGACTGTATGTATGTATGTATGTAGTATGTACTATGATCTCTGCCTACCCTTATGGGATATCGGCGTGAGTGTATATATGTATGTATGTACATATTTGAAAGATTTCACATCGAACGCCGCAATAGCGATTGATGCTCCCGGCTGTTGATGTCGGAACGTTGTTTTAATAACGTTGAAACGTAATTGAAACGTAACGTTTGAACGTAATAACGTTGCTGTTATAATTTTTCTTCACCGTAATTTGGCTTCTAGTGACAATCGACATTCGAAACTTGCGCCTGTCTGTCGAAAATGTATGACGCTACATTTCAAATTTAATTTTCTCGCGGAAGAAATTATGCGAGACGACAAATGGTTTGCGAATTCATATTTCCCGTAATAACTGTGCATTCGGCATATGTCAGCAATAAAGTTTTTACAAACTGTTTGCATATCATACGTATATACCCTAATCCCAATTTTCTAAATTTAGTACAGAACGCTCATTTCAAACTGACGTTTGCTCAGAAAATCTCAAATCTGTCCTCCGTCTCTTTCCTTCGCTTTTCCAACGAGTGCTCTCAGCCGATAAGGATCATTCTATCCATCAGCCAGCTATTTATAGAGTCTGATCACACCGATAAAGAGCTGACTGCGAGGTCTTCAAGTGGAGAACACTTGGCCTACTTTTTACGGCCCTCCAGACGATAATTATCTGTATCGCAAAGGTTGCGTGGAGTTTGGAGTAGGTACACATGATTTTGATATGAAAATTATTATATTTTGATCTTTGAAATGTAATGTTTATTTGGGATAATAATATGACACATATTTTGGTAGACTTAGGACATGCTAAGTTCAATAAGCATGCGAATATTGAAAATGACAGCAAATAAAAAACATTATTGAAAAAAAAAAACAAGAACCCAACTACGTGAAAAATGTAATTTTCTATAATTTTGATATACCCAGTGTCACTGTAACAGTTAAGATGAATCTATCGACACCTCTCAAGCTAAAATTTATCAAGCCGTTTAGGCTATAGAGCGTGCCAAAGAAATATACATACCTACTCACATATTTATACACGAAAAACACAACCCTCCTTCTGGCGCAGTCGGGTAAACATAGCTTAGGATATTAATAACTGTTGCTAAGCTTCACTACAAAACAATATTTAATAGTACAATAGAACTTCGTGATTACAAATAATAAGAGTAATTCTTGACAATGAACTTATGTTTGACATATTTGATTAAAAGGAAAATATCAAGCTTTAATAAGAGTGAACTGTTATAAATATCTAATGTTTTTGAAATAAATAAATAAATAGCTGTGTGATGCTGGCACAGTAATAGCGTCACTTCATCTTTAGCCGTGGATGCCGGGGGAGCCAGTTAAGGGATGTAGTAGGATGACGGGCAACAGCGATATCCTGTTCGATCAAAATCTGGTGTGTTTTCCAAAATGTCTGCCAAGCGTGGAAATTATAGCAAATACCTCCTTTTTACCACTTTATGTCCCGTACCACTGAGTTATTATTTGTAATTCATGTACGGTCTACATTGTAGACACCAATATACTTAACGGAGAAGGAAAACTTCGTGAGGTAACCTGCATACTCACATGGGTATGTGAAGTCTACCAACCCGCACTAGGCCAGCGCGGTAGACTACGACCTAATCCCCCCCTCTTGATCAGGGGAGGTCCGTGCCCTTGTAGTAGGGACGATATGGACTGGGGATGATGAAGATGATGAAGGGGGAGGCCCATTTCCGGGAATGGTCTACCAGAGGCTGATGATCATGATGATGAATATTTACATATCTAATATACTACGTGGCGGGCAAACTGACACACCGGATGTACATACACGTAGTAGTAACTAGCACATTTTTTGATGCAGAGAAAATTCTAGATAGACTAAACTCAGCCACATGGTCGGCTTGCGAAGTGTGTCTGACTCCTACTGACTAAAAACTGCGGTGACTTTCATCGACATTTGAGGGTTTCGGGTCCACTGTGATTAATTTACCAGCAAGATATGGATGGAAGAAAACGTATTTGCTGTAAATGTTATAGTTCATTCTTTCATTCTCCTTTCACCATTATCACCTTTTATCGCGAAAAAAATGTTCCCGAGCGATAGAAAAATGTATTTTCAACGATCTCTGACACGTATTTAAAGACATCGACGCGAGCAAAACCGCATGCAAAAACTAGTATTTAATATTTTTTATTCATCAATCGTCAGTGTCACACCAAAAAGAAAAGTATTCCATGGGGCGAGTATCTATAAGGCTCTTAAAGGTCTCGTGTAAGCACAAAAATATCTTGTAGGACACTCGAGCTGCTCGTTATACGTTCATTGTGGGTGAGAGGCACTTGGGGCGCGCCGACGCAGCTCTCGACCTTCTAATTATAACCTGTGTTTGGTATTTCTGTCAGATGAATTTTAAGTAGTTCGTTGGTGTGTAGGTAATTCAGCAAATGACCAATAATAATAACAGTAATAATTCGTTCTTTGTGTGCGACCGTTTCGGGGGCCCATTAATGTGTTAGAGTGGCGAGCCACCGTCTGCCCATTTTATCCGTGTTTTCAACATTGTGTCAGGCAGACGCCATAGTCCCCTCCATAGTCCTGAGTACCCTGTGCACTAGCATATCAACCCAATAGCCCAGGCATTTTTAGTCTCCTTTCCCTATAATAGCCCTGCACTGATCAGGGATTGTCCTTGCGTGCATTCATATAGTGCACACAGTGATAATCGTCGAATGGTGTCACATTACATATATTAAATTGTCAAAAGGGCCTCTACGTGTTGGCTTCGGTCCCATGCATGCCTTATAAAAGTTCGGGTCAGTATTGGCCCGAGATTACGCCGTAGTTTACGACGCCGTCTAGTGCGGGTTGGTAGATTTCACACATCCATGTCGGCACGCATGTTTCCTCACGAAGTTTTCCTTCTCCGCTAAGTACATTGGTCTCTACAATGTAGACCGTACATGAATTAGAAATACTACATCAATCTATTGCTTATCGCTTTAAGCTTATTGCATAAACTGGACATTTTCACACACATTGATCTAGTCCCAAATTAGGATTCCCTGTATCTTGAGTAGGACTATGACATATTTACTTATACATCATAGCTTTTGCCGCGGCTCTGCCTGCGTGAATATCGGTTTTCCGCTATATGGGAAATTCCGAAACAATCATAGGTTTATTTATATAAAAAAAACTTCAACCATGTTTACTTGACCTCTCGTACCTAAGCGGTGGCTACTAAAATAGGGGTCAAGCTGTATCTTCAATTTTACTGGATTGATTTCGATGAAACATGCCGCATTAATTAAGTTGGAATAGTACCTTTAATACTGTAATAGTTTAATTAAAATCTAGCCGCTGGTTTTTGCGTGAAGCCCGAACAAACAAACAGACAAACATCGATGGATGCGATGTTTGTTTGTTTTTAAATATCTTTGATTTTTGAAAATTTGACATTTAACAATTTTACAATAGCATAGATTATCATTAGCCCTTGGCAGTCCATTACAGGAGAGATTTGCCATAATCTCCACCGTTAGTAGACGTCTTGGGGATCAAAATTGATTTTGATTTGATTGAGTAACAGAATAAGGACACTGCCCATTGTCCTGGTACACCTCTTAGTTGGTTCTCACAGAACCCACAAGGAAATATGGAATGACGCTATAATTATGCCAGCTGATGTTTTGGACAACCATATCATCATCCCCAGTCCATATCGTCCCCAATACAGGGGCACGAACCTCCCCTGATCAGGAGGTGGATTAGGCCGTAGTCTACCGCGCTGGCTTAGTGCGGGTTGGTAAACTTCACACACCCATGCGGGCATGCAGGTTTCCTCACGAAGTTTTCTTTCTCCGTTAAGTACATCGGTGTC
>WUAW01003904.1:27931-42919 GCA_017165845.1 Thaumetopoea pityocampa | reverse complement strand
CGAGGAACCACTTCTACTTGACCTCTCGTACCTTAACGGCGGCTACCAAAACAGGGATCAAGCTATATCTTCATTCTGCTGGACCGATTTTGATGAAACATGCCGCATTATTTAAGGTGGAATACTGTAACCATTTGACCAAAACCTACCCGATGGTTTTTGCATGAAGCTCGAACACACAAACAAACATCGATGGATTTGGTTTCAGAAGCCTTTAATTAGTCGATCTGGGTAGTTTTTTTTTATTTAAAAAATATAACATTTAACAAGTAGGCTACTGGTAGCCACTTTGCACGTAGCAAGTGGAAAGAAGTGGTCTCTGCCTACCCCAATTCTTCGGTAGTATAGTGGTCAGTATACCCGCCCGTTACGCGGGAGACCGGGGTTCGATTCCCCACCGGAGAGCCAGGAAAAAAGGCGTGATTGTATGTATGTAACATTTAGCAATTTTATAATATGATAGTATATATAAATAGATGTATTTGACAGGTGTATAGTTTGGTACCGAGGCACTTGATTACTACGAAATAACACAACATATCCAAAACGGTACATTTAATTAGTCTAAAAATGGTTCATTTTATATCAGAGCTAGTTAACAGTGAAACAGTATTTTTAACAGTTTAGTTTATCATTTGTGAACCAAGAAACAATTTTCTGTAAACTATAGGAATATTTGAACTATTAATTGATAACCTGCTGTCTGAATTAAAATAGATCGAACCTAAAATTATAATATATATGTGTATAGATAAATGAGTTGTTCATTCCCGTATTGACTACTTGAAAGCTGCTACTAGCATTCACTGAGCTATAATTTAACACACTGATCACTGAAGTAACTCAAGAAGGCTATTTTTAAGCTCCTTATTCAACGAACTCTGCGAATCCTGTGACGATTATGCCGTTGTATATAGAATGCGAGTAACGATCAAGTGGATTTGCATTTGGGAGGCCCACATACACTGCAACCAGATATTTTCATAATGGTTATTATTGCGATAATAAATACATAAAAGACAAGCGGCATTTTAATTCTAGTGGACTAAATTGTGGACAGAAGAAACTTAACCCAATTGAATTTATCGCTAAAAACTTAATAAAATGAAATTCCATTAGCAATGAACTATATAATTATATACTTCCAACATTTACTTGCATTTAATCGAAACAGAGCATCGATAAACTCTATGTAAACAAACATAAAATATGATACTCTGACTTTTATCGAACTTATAAAGATGCGATCTGAAATTAGGACGCCATGATTTTCAGTTAACAGGTAGAGAATGCACCGGCATTAAATCTATTTGCGTTATCCTGAACCAATTAAATTTGTTGTTAGCGGGCGTCCATTAATCACGTGATGTTTTTTCTAGCAAGTTTTAAACCCCCCCTCGCCCTGGTGATACGCGGTGAGGTTTCAGACTAACCCCCCTCCCTAGCCAAAATCACGTGTACTTTTTGCACCATCGTATAAATAAATACACGTGATATCTCACGACACGCCACTCCCGCTCTTGTGACATTTCGTGATTTTGTCCGAACCCCCCCGAGCCTCACGTGATTAATGGACGCTCCCTCACCACCAGGATAACAGTAAACTCATGAATATTACTTGGTCCACAAATTTTAAACATTATTATGATATGATTATGAAATAAGAACACATTTTTATGGATCACAGTCTTTAAACATACGGTGAATAACGCGATGACTTAAAAATAATTCATAGAAACAATTTATGAAGAGGGTAGTATTGAGATTGAAAAAAAAAATATTAATAATAAAATGGTATTTTAGCACTTCAGTAATCTGCGTAAGGGTCTAAATATATATATATATGAATTTATTGCACATAACTAACTTCCACCAAACTCGATCGTAGAATCCTGCCCCCTTTAAGGTTAACTAAAAGACTGCCCAATGTTTTTTTTTAAATAAGTAACATCTTACATAAGTTTTTATATTGGTGTGTCTATCGAAGGTTTTCGAATCCTTGCACTTGATCTGTACTTGAAGTCAGCTTAGATCAGACAAATCCCATTCTATACATGCAAAAATATGGTACGACAGATATGACTAAATGTCTACTAGGTCTTAATTGTTAAAATTCATAAGAACAATGCGACTTCAAACTCTATTAACAGAATTTATATTTAAGTTTAGCCTATACTAAAGCAGAAAAAACAGATATTTTATTATTAAGTTGGTTATAAAAATTTATATTAGAGTGGCATGTTGCAGCTGAAAACTCGATTCGTCCGATGGTTACTTGTTGGTTTCATCGTTACTACTATCATCTAAAATTAATGCTGAGCTGTTCGCTGTGTTGGCAGGACGCACATACGTACATTTAGTTTTATATTTAGCATTATTTTGTTATTTATTCACAACAATTTTCTTTCTTTCAAAACACAGTAATATGCGGAGCAAATGAAAAATGGTGGCTCCATGGACTTTATCGTATATCAATAGATGTTTACTCAAATTTATAAAATTTATGAGATTAAAATTAAAATCCCGAAAAGAAAAAAGATTAAGGTATTATTTATGGTAACATGGATAATGCTCAGAGGATAAATACTGCGTCATACCAAAATTGACCGAATATCGAAGGATCGTTCGTTATTAATGTATTTTTGGCCGACATCTGACAAGGTCAAATTTATATTCGAATGCCTAATCTAAAATTTTCAGATTCAACTTATAAAAGAAACGATTCTTCAGATTAAATATGTTAACTTCCAAATTGTTGTAACGATACCGGTAGGTACTATCTGTTTAAACAGGTTAATTCTTAGATTGGAGGGTAGTCGCTCTCTGGTAGTGGTGAGTGTTGAATGAACGAACAGTTTTTTAGACTGTTTTACCGTGAAAGCTTAGACTAGTTTACTGTTCATTGATAACTGGATTATAATAAACGACATGCTTGTGTTGATCGCTTCAACGAGTTTGACCGGACGCGGCCGAATGTTGCCGAGATTATCACGTTAGTAACAAAAACTAGTCGAAATTTGGACTATTTTATAAACTAGTCTATCGTTGACGGTCTCGCTGCGTCGACTAAAAAAACATCAACGACCCACCACTACTCCCTGGTAGCATTATATTTCTAAGTGTATTTTAAGCACTTTTTACGGCTATGAAATAAATTATTTTTTATTTGATATAACCAATTTGGCAGCCGTTTAGACTGCTAATAATAAGCTTGGATGTAAATGTGTGTGTAACTAAGTCTACGCGCTAGGCCAGCGCGGTAGACTACGGCCTAATCCCCCTCCTGATTAGTGGAGGTCCGTGCCCCTGCAGTGGGGACGAATATGGACATGGGATTAGGATGATGACGAAATCTGACGACTTCCGATATTGTTTTCAGCTAAAAACCTACCTACAATATTTTAAGTCATCGCGTTAAATATGTACAATAATTAATTAAGTAGGTACAACAACTATTATCAACAACAAATTTCGTTTTTCTATCAACAGTTTAAAAATCACAGCTGTGTATGTTTTCGTTTGCGTAAACTTTTGACTTCATGAACACGTTTTTAGCTTCATATGACAGGGTTTAAAGATTTAAACATTGATGCCAGCGTTCGTCCGCGATTTGACAAGTTAACGTATTATTGAATTATATAATATTAAGCCAGATGGAGTCACCACTGAACTGTTTTTTATGGGGAAACTAGTTAATTTTTCATACTACCCGCTTAACATGTAAGTAGACTTGGAGTTATCACGCAAATTATATTATTCGGCGTTGTTTACGCCGAGTAAGGGTTTCTGGCATCCTCAAAGACCCGCAGCCTTGTGTCCGTAGCCGAGTCGATGGTTGCAACATGAACTCCTCTAAGGGAGACGCTCAATTCACATACCATTAGCGGGCACGTATCAGATGAGACCCTCACCGGGGCCAACTTGCTTACAATCGATCATATAGATCGTTAACGAACAATATTAAAATTAGTAAAATGTGCCAATCCTGAAACTATTTCGAATTCGTCGGAATACTATTGATATTTCATCCAAAATATGTGATATTAATATATTGAATATATTTAGTCGAACAGTAAAAGAAACCTACCTATAAACTAACTAACTAGCACTGTTGGGCTTTTCGTGCGGGTAGTAAGTACTTTCTGAACTTTCGCAGATTGAAAACAATATGGCAGAGATACACATGCTGGTATCTTAAACTTTGGGGATCGATTAAGATCATTTCACCACGTCATGCGCGGACTAAAAATACATCGATAGGAGAAACCTTGATATGTCTACCCTCGGAGCGCAACTTCGCGGTTTATGTAAGAAACGCTGCCTTTTTAGATCATGTAGCAAGATATAGAAACCAATGTAACTAATCTCCGTTAAGAATGTTGAAGATCGGAAGCAGCGGAGAAGATATTTATGAAGAAACGGGTACATGCAATAATTATTCTCCTGTTTAGGTCGCATGTGTATCTTTGCCATTACATTGCAAAGTACCTGTTCAAATTCGCAAATGTATATAAAACGGGTTTGATTTTGTTTTTTAAGTAATTAAGATACAAATTTGTGTTACAATTTAAAAAAGTAATGTCTTCATTAAAAACTACGACCAGAATCGCATTACACTAAATGATTCTGGTCAACTAGTTGGTAACTAATATTACATTTTTTTGTATTTTATAAATTATTTTTCTTAAGTTATAGCTAAGTAAGAGTACATGCATTAACATTAGAATATTCTAATATAATGTATTATGCAATTAGAAAGTGCTTTATTGCTTTTTTTTAGCTATAATATTAAGATAATTATGAATATTCTCTCTCACAAAATTACGTATCAAAATACTTGACAGAATATATTTTGGAAATTGAATACGATACCATCAAGTCTACTCAAGCGCAAATAATGATTTCGATTTTTATAACACTTTTTTATATAAATCTAGAAAAACAGCTTTGTAGATTATATAAAAAAGTAACGGTTAAAAATCGAATAGATAATTACGTCCGACAATAAGATCGTGGATGGTTGACGAAAACAGTTTGCTGCGAACTGAAAGTAAACTCGATTGTGTGAGCGGTCAATTGTAATCAGCCGTTAACGGGTATAATTGCGCGTGCAAATCAGTAAGTTTACCTGAAATCCAACGGTGGTAATTTTGCTATAACAGAACTTAACTAAATTTAGACTCTATCTTTTTCTAATGCTAAACGCCAAAACGAGATGGCTACAATTTTGGTGCTGTCAGTTTTGTTTAGACACGTCAAAACTAGAAAATTTAGACGTGCCCTCGGATCATGTCGACTGTCGGATACGCGAAAACGCAACATTTTTTGTACTTTTTGAAATGTAGGTTGGTACTCGCTAAAAATGGTTCCTATCTCGTTTTGGTTTAGCGTTAAAAAAAGATAGGGCGAGTCTAAATTTAATTAGATTGTGTTACAGCAGAATTACAACTAATATCAATTACATTCCAATCACATTTAAAATCGACTCCAATACAAATGTGTGCTTGATTGCTGCTATTCAGAAAAATTGGGTAGATTTTGATAGATTTGCATCTACACGGTCAACATTTGGCGTTAACAAAAAATACTGTACAGTAAACTGTCCGAAGCCAAAAAGAAAAAGATTGAACAGTGAGTTTTGCGCGTCTTCACACATGAAGAGGAAAACATCACACTAACAGAGCTGTCCATACAGAAATTTCGCGTTGCCGCTAAAAAGATAGGACTATGATTTCCGGCGAAAAGAATGGTAAGGTTGAACGGCGAAGGCACAAAATCGGCAGCATTACAAGCAGATGGAAGAGGTCCACACCAGAATTAGATGACTACAGGCAACAGATGTTTTTTTTTAATTAATACAATGATGAAATTAAATTAAGATAATTTTATTACATGTAAAATTACCTGCAAAACAACGGATTTAGAGATGATATGTATGAAACTCTATTTGTCCGTCATTGTAAGCGTGTAGTCGTGCTGGAGATGATAATGGAGATTACAGCAAATGGCGTCCTCCATAAAAAGGAAGAGATTTGCTTTAATCTTCATACTTATAACGCGTTTTGGAGATTGCAGGAAATAATGGATGAATCGCAGGAGAACGGTACCCCATTATCTATTGGAGATTGCAGGAAATAATGGATGAATCGCAGGAGAACGGTACCAGGATAGTGGCCTGGTGCTCACCCATTTGATTCTTACAGCATCCACGGGCCGAGATGGACTGACACTTTTATTATACCGTCGCCAAACAAAAAACTAAATTGATAAATTTTATACTTTTAAATTGCAACAACCAAGTGACGCTGGCGTAGAAACCAAACGTTGCGAGAAATAAGCAAGGCATCGGAATTCTAATTTACTGATACCGGAATTGGTTCGCAGATTAAATGATCATCTAACTTTAACAACTTATTGTGCTAAACGCCGCTGTTTAGCAAATATGCGCGTTGTACAGCCGCTCTGTGTAAAATAATATTATGCGTTACCGACAACGAATTCATGCGCCAGGTGTCTCATGAAAGTGCAATTCTATTAATGTATAATGCTGATATTCTAAATACAGTATGTGTCTCGGCCGGCTCGTTTATTTGAAAACATTACGAATTAACTGCGCACCACAATACGAGCAATATACGCTGTGCACATTTGGATCGATTGCACAGCTTGAGTAGCGTTTAATTGGTGTCGATTATTTTACACATTTCATTATTATTATGGCTTATGACTAACATATTTGTTTACGCAATTAACTTACATAAGGTTAATGATAATCGCTAGTACCCTCGCGAATCTAAATTATAATAATTGAAACATTAAAAAAGTTTCTGTAAGACAAATAAGTTTGGTAATTGAATCTCATCGTAATAGGGTGCAAGCGAATTATAAAAAAAACCCTGTAAATAAGAACACTATTATATTTTAAGTACTAATTTAAAGCTAGTTAAGATTAGGCGGCAATTTGCTGACGGAAATTATAGGGTATCTTGGTATATATTTAGTAAAAAATATGAAAAAAAAAACTTTTCACTTCACTAGCAAGAAAATATACGACACAATATGTTTGAATGAATTAAAAGTAGAAATTAATCATTTTTTCAGTTATAACACCATATATTAAAAGTAATGCTTATAAAATAAAATGTTAGAATATGACGAGTTTCTGAACGTTTTGTGAGACAATTAAACTAGTGATGCCAACTCGCAGCCTTCTAAATTTAAAACACTACTTTTTTTTACTAAGTGAGCAAAAATTACTCTGAACACACGAGAATAAATAATGATTACAGCTTTTTGAGCTAGTGAAGTAAAACAAAAATTATATAATGGAGAAATCAAAACAGTTTTAAACTAATTTAAAAGAGACTAGGACAATTTTTAAAGCTATTTCATAAAGGGCAATGTTGTTTTCGTTAAGTTTGTACTCGCAAAACCTTTACGTACTAATTTTTTTTTTAATTTCAGACCAAAAATGTATAAGAAATATTAAATAAACAGAAATCCTCTTAAGAGTGAAATAATTTAATAACTAAGTACATCGTAGAATTCCTTTTTCTCCATTTAGAAGCCGTAAAATGTACAAGAATAATAGCAAAAATTAAGAGAAGTATAAAAATATTGTAAATACTTAAAAAAAGAACATGACTCATAATGCATAGCGTGTAAGAAGTATAAAAAATAGTGTATTTTGTATTTGAAATTTTACAAAAAAAAGATAGGCATGAATCATAGAATATAATAAAAACGTAGATTTTTAAAATGTAAATTAAAAAATACTATTTACATGGAAAAAATTAGAGACGTAAGTGTACAAAAAATATAGACTATTCTTAAATTTTCACAAATATATTGCTTTTTCTTTCATTCGAGTGACTAACATTCAGTTTTGGAGATAACATGGCATTAAATTCAGTCTTTTGAGTCCTTTATGAGTAATTTTGAGATCGGTATTACATTCACTAAACAGACTTATTAACAGGATTATTCTAACAATATAAATTTATTACGATGTCAATTTGTATTTTACGGCGCCTTCAAACAGATAATTCAAGTAAAAAAAATTCCAGACACCACAGATTATAAAAGTACGCTCGCGTGATTTTATAGACTATTATTTTAATTAAACGTAGATTACATATATTTTAGGTTTTTTAATCAAATCTTTTATCTATACTATTTTGGCCGTACTGATTGAATTATATTAATTATAACAACTAAAACATGAAATTTTCCAACATTTTAAGCTATTGTTATATTTATGGCGACTCCCAATGAAATGGTGATATTTCACTTTGTTAACAAAATCTAAATTGGACCCTATTTGAGTTGTTAATCGACTACATTGTTTAAAATTTTCGTTTCACAAATGGTTATTTCCAAAAATACTTAATACTATCTATTTCAATACTACGAAGGCTACATCGCTTGTTCTGTACCAACATCTTAAGGACAAAGTTTACGATTGAACAAATATTCAGGTGATTAGTTTAAAACGTCACAAATCCATTTACACAATTAAACACAATATCAAACATGCGTTTTACTGAACCGATAAATGAACAATTTATTTAAATATAAGGGACGGAAGACTCTAATGGCGACCACGAACTAAAAGAGGCAATGTGGATAAGTCTACACCTACTCAGTGCCGTCCCTAGAACGACCTAGAATGAAAATACAGTCGCGGTAAACGACAGGTGTGAAAGGGCGCCAAAATGAGAACGACAATTTTAAAATGTCAATCGTAAAATTTTCAAATGCAATCACAAGAAATTAGACTTTTAAATTGATTCGGACATTAAAAACGTCGATAGCCTGTTTTCTTTTAAGTACGTAACATAACAGATTATATAACTTTACATTTTATTGTTGTATAACAGGATGAAATATATATTACGAAACACTAATTATTAATATGTAGTTAGTAATTCTTGTTTATGGTAAAAAAACAGGAGAGTAATTAGTGCTGGTTTTTTAAAAAGACCTATTATTATTTTTTATAAATTATTTGACAGAAACTAAAATTTAATCAAGGAGTGTTGAAATAAATCTCGTCATACTTTGATAAAAAGCTAGGGCCGGGCACTAGAGCTATTGTCGCAGTAATCTAATATATACATACGACCAAGTTTTTAATATGCAAGAGATGAACTATCTGGCAAACCATGCAAAAGGTCTTCTGTAGCCTTGGCAGTAGATATCTGCTGATTTTGTGTACGTTTAAAAAAGACTCATAATTCCAATAGTCACAGCACGGACTCGGCAACTTTCTAAACTAGGTCATCCATAGATAACATTTAAAACAGCCAGTGTTTAAATATACAATTCAGTTTACAGTTTTTCGTATTCATTTCTTGTTTTAGGGGATAAACTGTTAACTTTAATACCCTTTTGGGGGCATAGCCTTTACATATTGTATTTTGAGAGGCATAGTATTATAAGCTTATAAAAGTTTATAATAGATATTTAAAATAAGCTTACAAAAGTTCATAATAGATCATTAAAAAAAAAGAAAAAGAAAGTAAGAAAAGAAAAAAGAATGTACGCCAAAGATTCTCTGGTTTATTTCAAAGGAAAAAGCGATAAAATCTACGATACTTTCTATTCCGTGACAAAGTTATTTTTTTTTAAAATAAATAATATGACTGTATATTATTGTCGTCAAATTAAACAAATTATAAGGAAATAACTGTATACACAATATTCTCGTTTTGTATGGATTATAATGTAAATTCACATTGTTCACTTGCTTGAATTATTCAAATCAATATAAGATTACTTTTAGGGAAATCATAGTGTAATTAGATCTTTAGGACAAATCTTTACCCAGTAGTACACGAAAAAATTAATCTGGTTGCAGATTATCTGCACTGCGTTTTTAGAAAGAGAAATAGCGACTTTAAAGCGCGACGTGTGAGATATCTACGATGAGATGGAAGCTCGGAAAGATGTCACGAGGAAGTGAACCTACTATGAAAAAAAATGTTGTGCTGCTTCGTGATTTTGATCCATCGAAGACGAGAGATTGATTAACAATAAACTAACTATTATGTTACACTACCATAGATTTAGTACTATTTTTTCTTTTCATTTATCCATTGAAATATATAATAAAATAATCGTATATTCGTTACAAGATCGTTAGAAATTATTTACAGAAAACCGATGCAGTGAATAAACACATATCGAGAAACAGTTATCTCCTTGATGTCAGTAAAATCACGAAAAAAAATTCATTTTGCCCTTATCAATTTCTTGTATCAACTTCGTAGTAACTGGCTGGTTAATCAGGCTATTCTATAATGTTTTATCCATAGACAAGAAATGTAATGCGAAAAATAAATGATTCGAATAACCTAGTTCTAAACGTTGCCAAGTCCAAGAACGCGAATCTATGGCGTGAATGATAATCGCTCGCAATATCTATCGGTTGTTGAATGTTATAACCAACGAACAGACAATTGATTTTTATCTAGTTATTCCTAAGGCACACGGAAGTTGGCGATTTCATTTAAATCAATCGACCAATTTAACAAACAAATCGCAAATAAGACATCCCGTCTTTGACACCTAAAGAGACGTACGGCCGTCTTTTATCATCGGCAACTAAGCAACTCGATAAGTTTGCCAGATTGAGATGCAAAATTTTTGAACATAAATAAGCACTTAGTCGTGATAAGCTCTTTGTCATGAAATTTTTTGCTTGATGTTAAGATCAATTATAAAATGGAAGCAAGCAAATCAAACTCACTATCGGCCTTTGCTTTTTCGTAAACATGAAAAACTAAACGAATCATAGTATATAAAATTATTTATATTTAACAAGGCTTTGAGATCTATATGGAACACGACAAATCATTAAAAATCGGGACTTTAAGAACCTTGCGCAAAGTTCTTTGATTACTATTTTTTCAAGTTTGATTACTGCGAAATATAGCAAAAAAGTGTGTGAATTTGTGATCTGGCAACCCTAAGAGCAGCCACAGCTGAGTCATCAAGTGATAAGTTTACTCTCTCCGTTTCGGTACCTACTGCAACAAGGCCTTAACCATAGACAACCGTCCTATTGATCGAGTCACCACCAAAAGTTACGAGACTCAGATAATCAGTTGCTACAGTTTAAAGATTGACAAGCGCATTTATATAGGCACGAACACTATCAACAACTAGGGCAAACAGCGAGAAACTTTAAAAACGGCTACTATCAGCATTTACGTGTTCAGTCAGTACAAAATCAAGTATAAACTACTACCTCACATGAGAGAAGATAATGGCGTCAATTCTTGATGTTACACAAGACAAATTTTGGCTCTACTTTTTCTAATGCCGAAAATACCAAAACGAGATAGCAAACATTTTAGCGAGTAAGAACCTACATTTCTGTCAAAGGGCACAAAGAATGTTGCGTTTTTGCGTATCTCTTTAATCGGCACGTTCGGAGCTGTATGTAGAACAATTTTAACGTGCCTAAACAAAACTGACAGCGCCAAAATTATTGCCATCTCGTTTTGGCGTTTGGAGTTAGAAAAAGACAGGTGAGCCTAAATTTAGCTGTGTTAGAATGTACGCCAATATGCAACTAACCAAACACATCCACTACCGGTCGCGTGAGGACGTACTGATAGTTATTGCCTATACTTATAACAACAAATATGATTTAAAAGTTGAAAAAGAAAATATATTACGTGGTAAAATAACATTAGGCGCGTGATTGGCTTCATAACATTGGCGCAACATCACACGTTGGCGCGTGATCGGCAGCGAAAGCACTGATGTTTATTTTGACACACCATCTACCAGACAATGGACTTGCGACCCCTTAATAAGGCCACCTGAGTAACACGGTTGATTTTTTTATCTAATCTAAATATTTATATGTAAATGACTAACATCGAACATACACAAACAAAATCGTTTTTTTATTATTTTTTTTTTCTATTTATTTTACGCACCTAACTGTTGAGCACCTTTAGCAATAATACATACTAAAATTAAATTTTCCACTTTTATTTAAACAAAAAAAGGGATGCTGAATTAAAAAGAATTACCTATTTAAGTTTAGTTGAGATCTCATTGACAAATAAAATTGACTGAATATATTTACGATTTATAGTTTGCTATGTGTACACCATGTGATTTCTTATAAGTTGACCACAAAATAATCGTCTTAAAACACAATTCAAATTTATGATTACATGTACAATTTTTTCATATCCCTTCCATAAATTCATTGTCTACTATCAAGGCTTGGTTTGATTTTTATATATTACCAAATATAATATTGACAGTAAAATAATTTATCTGATTTTGTGTATGCTTTATAATAAAAATATTGATGGATTTATTAATATTTGAAAATTTTAAAGTATCTATGGTAATTTTTCTGATACCTGTTAGTATAAAAATAACTATAATAGCTTTTAATAGTCACACGGTATACAAAAACAATAATATACTTACACTTCATGTTGATTTTCTTACCACTAGTGCAAAATCTCATCTAATTTATTCTTTCTCTCTAAGTGAATCTGATCAGCACAATGTGCCATTAAAACAGATTCTCCTACAATAAGATTCTCGAAACAAAGAGAACAAGCAAACATAGCATCTCCGAAACATACAATTTTATTGTCATCTCTATACATTTTCATTGGGTTCAAGACAGTGCTTGGCTGAATCTCTCTACCAGATGACACACATTTCTTAATATAAGAGGTTTTATACAGGAAATGGATCCTTTCACAATGTTTCTGATTAAAAATGTGCTTCAACAAGTCATATTCATCTGACTCTGTAATCTCGCAAGCTGGACAATAGAACAAGATCAAATGTTTTGACTCTGTACAATCTGTTGACACACAACGTATTTGTGTGCTATGAACTTGAATATAAAAAGTGATCCGTTCAATAGCTGGCTTCTGAAGAAGAGTGTTCATCAGGCTGGAATCTTCAAAACTGTCAAAGCTTATGATTTGATCAAGGGACTCGGAGTATGCTGATAAAGTCATAGAATCCAAAGTGAAGTTGCCTATTGAAGATGTTATGGACTGATTCAACATGGTGTCTGATCTTGTTGTTACACCAGAGTCTGTTTCATTCAGTGACTGATTGTGACACTGACAATCACACTTTTGTTCTTCACAGTCTACGACTGTAGTGTCATTAACATTTGACTCGATTTTAAATAAATTTAAAAGTGCATCTCTTAAATCTGGAAAATCAAAATGTTTAAAACGCTTTTTGTTTGTTTGTTTCATAATTTTATGCCTACGTCTTCCTTTGTGAAGATCAAACGTAAGACTCTTCTTTGAAAATTGTTTACGAAGCAAAGTGTCTTGATTTTGCAAGTATTTTGTAGTAAACATATCTAAGCAATTTTTCAAAGATATCAATTGTGTTTGGAGCTTACGCTTAGCAGCTGCAGGTTCATTTTCAATTGCCATATTCCAGGATTCAATTGGACTATCACGGTTCAACTCTTCTACATATTTAACTTGAGCTATCTTTGCCATGCTACTAATGCCAGTGCTTGGAAGAGAAGAAACAACAGAGGGGCCTTGAAATATTTTTGATGCCACAATGTGAAATTCAAATTCCGCAAGCAAAGACTTTAGTATTGATTCCATTTTTTCAAATTTCATTTGGTAATGAATAAGTAGTGAATTTCTATATTTCTCAGTATTATCAAATTCTACATCTCCAAAAGATTCAGGGCTTGCTGATGGGACTAATCGGTTGTCTATATTAAGATCAACTTTCCTGCACATTTTGATTTCACCCTTATCTTCAATTTTACCGGATGCATCAGAGTCTGACACTTCAGATAGCGACTCTATATCAATATCTTCTTCAGACATATCGGAATCTATATCAAACTCAATTGACTTACCCAAATTCAACTTCTTGAATTTTTCACTAAACTCATCAGCGCTTTTACAATCAAGCAGTTTATATTTTGGTGTATTTTCAAGGTATGCATCATCTGAATGAGGTGTACAGTCAGTCATTGACTGGCTTGCTTTTTTAATATCCAGTTTTAAGCTTTTATCCTTTTTTCTACACATTTTTGGTTCATTATTTATGGAAGTGAGATCAGTATCAGATAAGGAACCTTTCTTTGTGGCAAAATTCGTTACAGATTCTGGTAAGTTTAGACTATTGCAAGTTTTCGATGTTGAGTCTGCTTCTGTATGGTGTACAATATTTCTAGATGATTCATTGTACATATTAGGGGTGATATTACATCGATCTACTGTTACCTCGTCTGATTCTTCATTGCCTGGGCTTGTGTTGTCTCCGCTTTTAGTAAAATATGATATATTAGAAAACATTTTTCGCAATGAAAACGCCATGTTTATTACGACTTTTTAACTTTCGCAGTTTTAAATTAGTTTTCTTCTGTTAAATAGTTTGAATCAAGCTGGAGACAAAATAAATAAAAGTTTATAGGTGTTTAACTACAACAAAGAGGTTCACAGAAATTAATTGATGTTTATTTTACCTGTTACGCCGTTTATCCTTTTATCGTTTTTATTTTACCTGTTACGCCGTTTAATGGTGGCAATCTTATTGAAACTCACGTCATTTTGAGTTTATATTTTGCTATAAAATACCCTCGAATTAACATTAAATCTAGCACAACACAACCAAGTCCAATACAAAAACGACAAACACGACAAATGACAGTAGACACGAAACCACAGACAGTAGTAGTAATTTGTTTCGTCCATATGGGCAGGCGAAGGAATAACGCTACACTGCCATGTCTTGAGTAGTTTTATTTTCATAAGTCAATAAAATGCTGGTGTATCTCATTTTATTGCTTCTTGGAAGTTTTGACGTCAATCCGACGAATATCACGTTGACTAATGCGTAAGTTTCGGCAGACCTTCTGTCTTGAAAAAATACTATCACTTTGCTATGTTAGTCAGAGTTTAATCCAATTTTTCAATATTGTTCATGATTATTGACGATTAATATACAAAACAA
>WUAW01003896.1:6864-30317 GCA_017165845.1 Thaumetopoea pityocampa | reverse complement strand
TATTTTAAATGTACAGTTATTGAAGATATGTTCAAGTGCGCGGAGGGGTGCGAACTGGCATTCGCTACCTCCATTTCTTCGTTCTTTATATACATTTACGCTGGTATTCCATAAGGGTAGGCAGAGACCACAGTTCGCCACATACTCCTATTCTGAAACATATCTCTCGTCTCAACCACATCTATACATATTTTCATATTTTCACTTTTGCCAATTAAGGTTGGTACGAACTTTACACTTTTGAAACAAGTTATTGATTTGAAAAAGGTAGGTTCTTCTTGAGCACCCTTTTCCAACACTTCCACTCATATTTGGCTGGTATATTCATTTCGTCATTCGAGTCTCACGCATCCTTTCTAAATGACGAAACCATTGGAGTATTCCTTTCACGATCCTTGTCATCACATCATACTTCAACTTATAACGATCCCTTTTCATTCTGTACCTCATTCGATCAGTCAAGGTGACCCCACAGATACTCCGTAGGTGACGCATTTCTACAGCATTCACACGACGTTCGTTCTTCTTTATATTTTACCTATTTGTATTATAAGCACGCCGTGTTTTGAAAGGCACGTACAGTAGTGAGTTTTAGCCGCTGTCGTAATGAAACAAGTTATAACAGGAATTGTGGGGGCTTACGGGGATGATATCAGTCGGTATTTACCTGAACCCACCAAAGTCATGTCCCCTGCAATAACAACAGATTCTGACTTACAATGATAGTCAGGATAATGGAAAGGTAAAAATATAAATAATACTTTAAAAAAAAACTAAAACAACACGCTTTATAAGAAAACCGAACTAAAAAATAATTTTAGAATCAAAAGCGTGGCGTGCTTTTTATGACTTTTAAGTTTTCTTTTTGGAGACTTTACTTTTGGCAATATCTGTTTATTATCAAATATATTAATTGATATAGCGCACCCCACGCTTTTGATTGTAAAATTATTTTTTAGTTCGGTTTTCTTATAAAGCCTGTTGTCTTAGTTTTTTACACGCCTTATATTAGCTTGACTTGTATCTATCTATCTAACTGTCTATCAATGTAACGGAATCTTTGGACACGATTTTCACCCACTTAAAACCATTGAATCGACTTGAAACTTTGCATACTTCTAAAAGACCGATGACAATACAATCATTTCATAAATTTTTTCAAAGATCCTGGCTAGGATCATCAGGATATTAAAAAAAAAACGAACTATATAATGAAAAATAAATAATAGTTTAAAAAATTAAAACAATACGCTTTATAAGAAAACCGAACTAAAAAATAAAAAAAAATTACAATCAAAAGCGTGAAGTGCGCTATATAAATTAATAACTTTGATAGTAAACAGATATTGTCAAAAGTAAAGTCATAAAAAGCACCCCACGCTTTTGATTGTAAAATTATTTTTTATTTTTTAGTTCGGTTTTCTTATATAGCGTGATGTTTTAGTTTTTTAAACTATTATTTATTTTTCGTTTTTTAGTTCGGGTTTTTTTAATATCCTGATTAATCCTGTCGGGATCTTTGATAAAATTTATGAAATTATTGTATTATTCGGTCTTTTAGAAGTATGCAAAGTTTCAAGTCGATCCGATGGTTTTAAGAGGGTGAAAATCGTGTCTAAAGATTTCCTTACATTGATAGATACATACAAGGCAAGCTAATATAAAGCGTATAAAAAGACATACGTGGATATATGTAAATACATACACACATTAAAAATAGAATACATTGCTGAAATATGTTGAATTTCGAAGAATCACCCCATCTTGGAAGTATGTATAGAACCCGCTGTAATTTCAAATATATTTCGTCGATTCGTTTCCAACGTAGGTACTTATTGAAACAAATAACATTCACAAACCAGCTACGAAGGAATATTAGTCGTGACGTCATTGCACCCATTTCAAACGGTATCTGGAATACATTACCTTTGTAGTGGAATTGGCGACCTGGCATTACGGGACGTCGGTGATTGCAACTCGGTATCCAATGCTGAGCAAGGTGCTCCGTTTATACAGATGGTCCATTTAATGGATACTATCTTATGCTGGTACGTTATTTGGAATGTATAAATGAAATATTCTTCCATTAACTGAAATCTATAGCTTCGTTCGCTTTGTAATGAGGAGGATGGTAAATATCCTTGGCACATATACATTTCTATCAAATTTCAAAACAAATGGTTTAACGATTGAGGTGTAAGGAGAGAAAGACAAAAGCACTTCCTTTTTTTTCGTTACAGTCATTATGGTTCCAAAACACCACAGTGAACACGTCTGGTCACCAATTTTAAGAAATCTGCTGCGACCCGCGAGATGTCGTGTCATTAATATATTGATCGACTGACTGTCCGACAAGTTGATATCAATCAACTTGTCTGACCGACCGACTGATCGACAGGTTGAATGACAGACTGATCGATAGGTTGATTGGTAGATTCAACGATCGATTAAAGGATCAATTGTGCTACAGGTTGAATATTGAGCAGCCGATTAAGATAATCCATTGGCAGATCAACCAACCGATTGATTGGTCGATCACACTGCTAATCGGTCGATCGATCGATTAACCGATCGATCAACCCAAAGGTTGACAGGACCTCCGACTCATCGACTGAATAATTGATCATATGGTTGAACATTTAGCAACTGATCGAGAGACTGATCGAATAAAGGATCGAGCAATACAACGATCTATTAATTAACCGTCCGATCAATTCAGCGACTGTTGAGGTTCGTTGACAACCGATCGAGAGACTGATCCATCAATTATCTGATCATGCGATTGATCGACCGGTCAGTCAACCGCTAATTCAATCGACTGACCAACCGAGTGATAGATCGATCGTACGATCGACCCATAGACCGACCGATCGACCGATCGAGTGACCGACTGATGGACCGACGGATTGACCGTTCGACTGACACATCATTAAAATACTTTTTATTTAGGAATTATAACATATATAATTATAGCAAAGGCCCTAAGGTTTACCTTACCTCTTAAAGTAGCATTAATTCTGATGTAACACAATTAAATGTAAGCTTTTTTAATACCAAACATCAGAACAAGATAGCAAACATTTTTACCGAATACCAACCTCTGTCTGTTTCTGTTAAAAGGTACAAAAAAGTTGCGTATTTGCGTATATTTAATGGACATGTTCCGAGATCACGTTTAAATTTGTATGTAGAACTTAATTGTAACGTGTCTAAAAAAATGACAGCACCAAAATTGTTCCTTTCTCCTTTTGGCATTTGGTCTACTAATTTTTATGTAAATTTATGATTGTTGTGGAGTTTCTCATGTAGCGGAAAACCGACATTCAATGTATTAAAACTGGTGGTGCACAGGTATACTGAACCAGGATTTAATTTAAAAGTCTTTATTTATACTTTTATAAATACAAATATAAATGGTAATAAAGGAGCACGAGCTTCTTTGTCTCAGCTTTTATGTTTTTATAAGTGATAAGTCACTACTTTTGTAGTAATAGTTTCCTGCAATCACAGGTACTAATGGCTCAATAACCGAGTCGTCAATAACACAGTTACATTATGATTAGAACCGTCAGTTCGTAGATCAAAAGTAAGTAAATCAGAAAAAGATCTATGGGCGGCAGTAAAGTCATAAGCTTAATTTATTTTACGTCGTTTAATGTATTTTACGTAAAGAACATTCCATTGTAAAATATAGTATTGGTGTGGTTATACGGGCGAAGTAAATAGGGTAGACTGTACTATTGTTGGCACGCCATTAGTAATTGATACTTTGGATTTTAAAGAATCCAGTAAGATGGAAACTGTAAAATAAAATATTAAAAAAGAGAACTATCAACAAAATGAATGAATAACAAAAAATAATATATGCCAAATGTTTTAGAAGAAAATTAATATACCTAAACATTAATTATGATTAATATTAAGTGCCAAGTAATTAATATTAAGTAATTCTTATGTAACAATCACTATACTGGAGATGCCAGCGAGTGCACTTTTAGACCCATTTTTGTCTCTCTTACTTTTAATTAAAAATAATATAATAACATTAATAAACGTATTTTTATTTCAGAAAATTTTATTTAGAAATATATTAGAAAAGATTTATGAGTTTTTGAGTGCTGTTTTAATTATATATAAACAAATTTAGACAAAATATCCTTAAAGTGCCAATCATTATACAGTTTACCCTATACTATACAAAATCTACATTCATGTACTTTACAAAGCGAGCGTCCATTTGGTAGGCGCGTTTGGGGATTGGACAGAGAGCTTATAGCACTGGGGAGTTATACAGATGGCCTTTGTGCTGTTTCTGTAAATGTCCCACTCATTACTGACTGACTAACTCACCCCTAGCGGCACAATTTGTATCATTTTGTTCACGTATGCAAAGGATACCTAATATTATTGCGTCCAATGCGCGAGAACCGGTGAGAGTTACGGTAGGGTTCAGGAGATATTCACAGAACATTTATTAAAATTTCCAAGATGCAATGTCAAGTGTAAAGATTACTTTAAATCTACCTTTTATGGAGTAGATATATGTCTAGCTGTGGCCATAACAGGCTGATAACAATATTGATGTTACATGGTTTTTTAAACTTCATTGAATTATGGCCTTTTGGAGTTCTACATCAACAACTAAACAATTTTATTCCTACAAACAACTTTTTACCACTCAAGAAATGCTGGTTGAATTATACCTATACGAGACTTGCCACTAAAGGTATTTAAGATCGGAGAAAGTGAAATAGAGAAAGGCAAAATTTGAGATATAAATTAACGACTGATTGGTTCAATGATGTTGGCGCTTTTGAGTCAACAGGCCCCGGGTTCAAACCTCAGTAGGGACATACTTTGTGCGATGATCACGAAGCTTATGAATATTTATTTTTTATTGCCAAGTTATGAATATTTACCTATAACACGTATTAGCATTTATCTATATATGTAAGAATATAGTTGTCTAAAACCGAAGATACGGGGAATCCAAATCTGGGCTTAGATAAAAAGTGTGTGAAAAATTGTTCACAATATTGTTACATGAAATAATAGCTTTGCTGTGTGGCGTCGGCGTAATAACAGCGTCACTCCGTCTCTTCTCGTGAACGTGGATCTACTAGCATCAGCTAGTATGATAACTGGTCGAGGATCTTGTTATTCAATCAAAATCTAATGTGATCTCTCAGAATTCTGCCAAGCGTGAAGAATATGACAAATACCCTCTTTTTAAGGAGGTGGCCTATGTCCAGCAGTGGGCTTCTACGGACCGATGATGATGATTATGAGATAAAAGTTATGCTCACGAACGTCATTCAAAAGAATTTTAACTTTTATTCGTGTTGTTATCGAGGCACTTCCATGACCGGTGTAAATCACATTAATGCAAGACCATTATAAGAATATAAGACCATCAATCATTTTATGTCTTGTTTGTTGCAGGACTCAGATATATCATTCTTTTTTTTTGTTCTAACGATAATAGAGTCAAAGCACTTCCTGTTTCATTTTGATTAATTAATGAATGTGGACTAAAGATCATCAATCATGCAGCTTATAATTTTTTCAGGCTGAATTGTAATGCTTTACGTATATTGGCTTAAAGTCTTAATCAAACGTCTTTAACCAAATTTTTAGAAAGAATAGCAATGTATTATTAATATTTGTAATTTCCAGTCCATATTTGTCCCCACTACAGAGGCACAAAACTCCACCCGTCAGGAGGGGCCCGCAGTCTACCACGTTGACCTAGTGCGGGTCGGTAGACATCACACACCTATGCGGGCATGCAGATTCTCTTACGAAATTTTCCTTCTCCGTTCAGTATATTGGTGTCTCAAATATAAACCAGATCGTAAATGAGTTCACTAAATAACTCAGTAATAAATAACTTATTCGAATTTAGAAATACCTCAGTGGTAAGCGACCGGGATCGAACCCCCCTTTTTATAGCAAGGCAGGTTTGGCATCACTAGGTCACCAATGTACTATTGACCCTAGCATTATTCCGACCCAGTTATCTTTGGTTACAGTAGGAGATGTGGCTGTAAGGCGGATTCAACAGACTGCTTTCAGCTAGAGATTTATCTAGTAGTCCTCTTAAATGGTTGTTTCGATCGTGTCATTGAGACACTATAATCATCATATCATACAAAATATGCCCACTATTGGATAAAGGCCTCTTCCGACGATGGAAAGAGACTAAGAGAGAGACTACGAGCCGTCCGTATCCACTGGTTACCTGCGATTTTAATTAGTTCTACTAGTAGGACCGCCATTCCACCACCATTTCAGCATTGCAACTCTTTTAGCTGTTGGTGACTTTGGTTCTTTTGTGGAACTCCTCCTTTCGGATTCTGTCTCGCAGAGAAACTTTGAGCAAAGCTATTGTAAATACGCATTAAGACACCAATTATCATTGAGACACCAATGGAAAAATATGAATAGACAAAATGTGTACAGTAACAGAATTATTAAATGTGATTAAAATCACTAAAATACGAGTGTATCTTAAAACGAGCTGGTAACAAAATGGTAATATTCTATTAGAAAACTATTCGACTCAGTTTCAAATTGTGTTGAATCCGTTATGTCACGTGATACAAGCTACAAAAACTTCTCGCAAATTTTCACTAACTCAGTTTCGAGTTTCACTTGTAGTTTATTTTAACTTCTCTTTGAACTAAATACATAGGTATTCCAGCGAATAAGGTTCCTTTTCGATTGGATAATGATTTATTCACTGGCTGTTCTTTATATTTAAGATTCTATCCAATATACACTTGACGATATCAACTGAATAAATACTATATTATTAGAGCAAAATTTATGTGTATTTGTAATCATATTATGGGAAACCGCTCACGATTTCGGTAAAATTTATAATATAGGGGTTTACGGGGGGCAAAAATAGATCTAGCCGGATTAATCCCTGAGAAAATTGTTTTATTCCGAAATGTAGCTCGGTTCATCACGTACTAATTCTTTAATTGACAACGCGTGTGACATACGCTGTGTGTTTCAAGGTTCAGTATGTTATAAGTTACAGGTTCACCCCTTCTCTTCTTGTGGGCATATAGTTATCTAATTTTAGATGTTGGCTTCCTTCATTCTTCATAATATTGAAGATTTTGATACTGCTTTTTTACAGTCTGACTGAGGATTTATCATCAGGATAAATAGAGAGGAAAATATTTTTTTTATAAATATTGATTCGACGACTAGTTATATATGTATAAGTATGTATTATAAAAGATAATGAAGAAGATTTATATTCAGTAGTGCCACCCCTTTGGCTGCTGAAAGTTAGAAGTCACTTTTGTGATTTGTAATCGCAGTTACTCACTGTAAGTCAATTAAGGTTAATTTCAACCGTTAACAATCTATGTTTATATTTATAAAGTTACATTTCACGGCGGCTACACGTTTGTACCATAATGGCTGTCCGCCATTTCAAGGTGCCTTCTAGCGACGTACTTTTTGGGTCAGCGTAACTGTGGTCCATCATCATTATCTATATTTATCCCTACTGTAAGGGCACGGACCTACCCTGATCATGAGAGGGATTAGGTTATAGTCTATCACGCTGGCTTAATGCAGGTTGGCAGACTTCACACATCTAGGTGGGCATACAGGTTTCCTCACGAAGTTTTCCTTCTCCATTAAGTACATTGATGTCAACAATGTAGATCGTACATTTGTTTGAAATAACCTGGTGGTACGGGACTGAGATCGAACGCAGAATTTTTAGATTGCGAGTTAATTCTAACACCACTACGCCACCAATGTACTGAAATGTGCTAGTTAATTCACCTTAACCGACTCAATGTTATCAATAAAATACTGATATTATTAATAATACATATTTACAGATCAAATATTACATTTAATTTTGGTCATTGTGATTATATTATGAAACGGTGGGCGAATTTGAAACAAAATTACGCGAGCTTAATTTATTAAATAAACAAAGACAATTTGGAAGCCGCAAATAACTACCTTACCTATTTTAATTATCTGCAAACTATTAAAAGGGCTTACTAACTGGAAATTCTCATATGCGGGAACCCACGAACGAGTTCTGTATATTCAATTAGACCTACGGAATTTTGAAAGCAAGGATTGAACAGCTGCTTGTTGGTCTTCACCCGCTATTTCCCTAGCGCGGACTATTCCTATTATATTTAATGATGATTCTATATCAAGGAAACCGTATATGTATGTGTAGCAGCGACTTTTTTCAATTTGATATTTTCTAACGTTGTCTATAAAATACAAATCATTGCTCTGATGAAGTTTATTCATGCCATTTTTCATAGAGGTTTATTTAAAAATTAATATATTATATTAGTAACCCTGACGGACGTTGGGGCCCTGACGTGCTAGAGTGGCGACCCCAACCGGAAAATATAGTGCGAGTCGACCTCCGACTAGGTGGATCGATGACTTAGTGAAGGTTCCGGGCAATCGGTGGATGCAGGCAGCTCATATCCGCTCGGTGTGCCGATCATTACAGGAGGCCTATGTGTAGCATTGGACGTTCGTTGGCTAATATGATGATGATAATGTTTTATTAAATTCAATCAAAATATACATATTTTTAATGACTATATTAATTGATTAACACCGAAAGAAAATCGCTTGTGTCGCGTTAAGTAAATATGGAATTTTAATTTTTCTTATTAATATTTCTTCTTAGTATTTAAACTGCACGCATTGTTTAAATTTAATCAGTTTTTAAACGTTTGAGAAAAAATAGATAATAGTTTATTTCGTATTTTTTAAATCTTAGGGGTTTCTGGGTCTGCAACAGATTTTTGAAACAATTTTAACAGCATCGTGACACTTTTATTTTTACTATGACATTTTTATTTTATTACTCTTTTTATATTATTATTATCATTTTAATAACTAAAATTGTGGGTTTGTACACCCAAAATTGGATTTGCACACCACTATGTGGTAATAATGCAGTGCACTCAGCCTATTTTTGTAACATCTTAATAACCTGTGTTATGCAAATAAATGAATGACTTTGCATATGATCTTAAAAGTGTATACACATCACTACTAATTGTATTATAGGGACGTATGTTTCTTCCAAAGATGTCTTCAGGCTGTTTGGTGAGTCGATCGATACAAATTATTCAATCATCGATGGCGGCGAAAAATGTGTATAGGGTCAAGTGTTAGATAGTTTCCTTTACATAAATATTTTAGAATAGTTATTTTGGTAATTTGATTTTTTGCATGAACTAAGTTTTGGAATTATGTTAATTGATGGATTAGTTTACAGATATTACTGAGAAACAATAGAACGACGTCTATTTTAGTATAATAGAAAACAGATACACCAGCATCTGTTACGTACAAAATCCCCAGGTGTGGCAGTCAGTCTTAATTTGTGGTTGTAATATCATTCTCGTTTGTCGTCACATGTCTGTAAATAAATCCTATTTTTGACTTTTTTTTCATTTGTTTGTTTTATAAAGCTATACAATCGTCAGAGACAATTATTTTCAGGTGTTAGTTGTCTCGAGTTGCGTGTAGTACACACATTATTAAAAAATATCCATGTTCCTTTTATGTTTAAATTGTTTTTACGGACTTAATGGAATATCTTATTAGTCATTTCGGTTAATGTTGTCAATTTGCATAATATAATCAATGTGTCATTTTGACGGGCGGCGCTAAAGTGTTGCTCGCTGGAGGTCGTTACAGTCTCTACATAAAACAATTCAATTACGAGCGCTTGCCAACAGATTTACGATTTGACGACCGATACAGCTGTTGGGTAGGCTGTGCCGGATTTTGTATGTCCCGGATATTGTAATCAATAATTATGCTTTATTAATAGGAAGTTATGTTTTTTTTAGGATTTCAGCTGAACAATTAGACATATGTTAAAAATTCTGTAACTCTTTGTACTATTTGAAATTAAAAATATCAAGGTTCACTTAATTAAGTGACGTGTTTGACCATGTTTTTAGCCTTAAAGGGTGGTCAGATGTTTGGAATGTATCAAGATGATAAAACTTTGAAATTTTAACCAAATAATTTCAATAGGCAATGCAATAAGAGGTGAGTGAACATAATATCATTTTTTCGAAACCATGTCCGTATTGATGATTATTACTTGTTTCAAATGGTGAAGGAAAATATTCTGAGAAAATTTTATTCTTGAGAGCTTTTCTCGATAGCATGTGAAGTTTGCCAACCCGCATAAAGCCAGAGTAGTTGATTAACCTAAGCTCTCTTATTCTGAAAGGAAACTCGTGTCCTGCAGAAAAATATTAGATGGTTCGAGCCTAATATTTTATAAGTAATGATGATGTCATTTTCATAAAATTTTACAAAACATCCCATAATCTATCTGGGCCGAAGGTATTTAAATATGTAAATTCCTGTTTCGAAAAAGTCATTTAGTGCTTATAAGCGTTGGCGTTTGTGGTGTGATAATTATACATTTATCGCAATTTCATATTATGTAACAGTCAGTGACGTACATTCTTAATACTTCATCTTAAAATTCTAGCCTTCATCCTGTCCCCACAGATTACGTAGATAATCAGCCAGCCGATTAACGTTCGTCAAATGTCGATATTCATTGTATAATGTGAAAGTATAAATAAAATTATGCAATTTTAAACCAAAGCATCGCATTGCATCGCATTGCAAACCGAGCATTGGATCATAAGGCTATTGTTGCCGTACTTGAATAAAAAAATGGGCCGGACAAAATTACTTTTTGCAGGTTTATCGCGTGTGAAATCGAGGCCCGAGAATGAACTACTCATGGATTAAGCGAGGGCAAAGAGCCAGTGGAGTTCTGTGTTTAAGACCTTCTCCGAAAAAAATGAAAATAACATTTTTTTCGCTATTCCCTTTTCGCAGAAGTACACGGGTTCAATAGGTCTTGTTTCATTTTATGACTCAGGTTTGTTACAAGCTTGTAAATGGTGAAGATTTTTTTTTTTCTAAAAGAATTTAATACAACCTATACTTCAATCGTCCCAAAATTGTTCTCTTTCTTTAATTTTCAAGGATCTTTTTTTAGGTTCACGCGAAATATAATTTTTCTAGGGTAGTAGGCAACAGAATTATTCCGCAATACAATTAAATTATGAAATGAACAATGAACACTTACTGTGATCTCTAAGACGCCTTCTAAGCGTAGAGACAACTTGGTTCAGTGGTAGTGATCATCTTCCACTTCTGCCACGTTGATCTAATATCCTACCATATCTGATGAGCTCGAATTATCATCAAGGTCTTAATCAACATCATCGTTGGTCATCATCCTACTATATTATTAACTAAGTGCGTTATTATAATACTTATTATTGTACTCATCATCAGCATATAATAGCCAGAACACTTAAATCCTTTTTTATAGCTTGGAACATCATTATCATCATTTATAGTCATTAGTTTTTCATCTACATCTACATCTATCTGTTTATCTACAGTCCCACTACAGGGCGTGGGTCTCCTCTCAGATTAATAGGAGTTAGGCTAGAGTATGCGACGCTGTCGTAATGCGGATTGACAGCCTTCACATGCCGTCGAGCAAGTTCCTCAGGTATGTAGGTCTCCTCGCGATGTTTTTCTTTACCATTTAAAGCAAGTGATAATTAATTATTAATACGAACATGTATTCGAACAGTCAGTGGTGCGTGTCTTCGTTCGAACTCGAAATCTAAGACTTCGCGTGCATGGTCATGCCAATAGGCTATCACTGACATAAAAAAACCGCAGTCGAATATGTAAGCCAATTGGTGGTAATTTGCCACTGACATAGATACCCGCGGACATAATATATTCGGGACTGTTTAATAAACTTACTTTTCCGATCCTAATGGTAACGCATCTAACATTGATATTTCTAAGGCTTAGATATTGTATAATATATTGCGGAAGTGCAATGCAGTAGTACTCGAACTACTGCTTAAATGTAATATAGTTTTGCTTATTTCCCCGAGCTTGTTCACTTCAAGCTCTACCAACATAGACGTTAATTTCTTGGAAATTGTAAGTAAATTCATTAGAGTAAGCGGCCAACTGTAGTTGAGTGACTAGCTTAGCGTATTGTATGACCACTCTATTCCAACTGGTAATGCGCTAATTATGAGTACATGCTACATGCGTACCCTAAGTGAGCAGACCTGCGTGCCTTCAGACCACTAGTTCATATTGTCATCATTACTTTGCTAAAACGATTGCACGTGATAAAAATATTTGACGCAGAACCGTGCCACTTTTCTCTATTGCCCCGATAAGGGAATGCTGTGGTATCGTCTGACGGCCGTCCCTTGGGCCGTACTAACACGGTCGGAGGAGCTCGTTTTTCTCCCGAATCACTTTTAATCTACGCCCTAATTTATTGCGACACTGAACCCTGCCGGTCTTACGTATTTGGGAAGTATTGTGTCATGCGATACATTACTCTGATTAGTTTGGTGAGTTAGGATAAAAGCAGCTTGTTAAACAAATATACTTAGTAAATGCCTGTTAAGTTTAGAAACACAATCAGTATGGAAGCATTCTGAATGTTATTAACGAGATGGGAACACTGATAGCATTCTGACAATCATTACCTAAAAACGTGTCATCCTGACCTATTGGTTAATCTATCTATTTTTTACTATTATAAAATTATTAAATGTCAAATTTTCAAAATCAAAGATGTTTTTAATAAACTACTCAGATCAACTAATTAATAAGTTCTGAAACCAAATCCGTCGATGTTTGTTTGTTTGTTTATTTGTTCAAGCTTCACGCAAAAACCAGCGGGTAGATTTTTATCAAGCTACTCGTATTATACGACTTAAAGGTACTATTCCGACTTAAATACTGCGGACTTAAATACTTTAATACTGCTTGATCCCTGTTTTAGTAGCCGCCGTTAAGGTACAAGAGCTCAAGTAAAAGTGGTTAGGAACTTTATATAAATACATGATTGATTCGGGATTTCTCATTTTTTCTCAGCGGAAAACCAACATTTTCGCGGGCGGAGCCGCGGGCAAAAGATAGTTTATAACATAATAATTTGATGTATCAGCGTATTTATTTAATTCAAAATGAAATTGCTTATCTTATATAAATATAGATTGTAATCTTTTGTAATATGGCATTGAATTTCTAACTTTAATATTATAAATGCGAACGTAAGTTTGTTTGCTTCTTACGCTTTTAGCTTTAACTATTCAACGGATCATCATGAAATTTTGAACACACATTGTCAGGGGTATAGAGAAGGACACAGGGTATCTCTTATTAAAAAAGATCTGTTCCCGAGGGATTGAAAAAAAAAACGATGTATTTTCTAGTCTCTGACATGTATTTAAGGGCATCAGTGCGAGCGAAGCAGAGGGTAAACATATTTCCTCCTAACACTATCCGTATTGAGTCCCGAAGTCACGCATATACTGTACTAGATTTTGTCCGCGGCTCTGCCCGCGTGTATGTCGGTTCTCCGCTACATAGGAAATTACGAAACAATCATAGATTTGTGTGTGTTGTGCCTTAGAGCCACATTTACTTGAGCTCTCATACTTTAGTGGCGGCTACTAAAATCAAGCTGTATCTTCAATTCTACTGGACCGATTTTAATGAAAAATACCGCAGTATTTAAGTCAAAATGGTACCTTTAAGACAATAATAATTTAATCAAAACGTATCTGCTGCTTTTTGAGTGAAGCTCGAACAAACAAACAAACCTCGACGGATTTGGTTTCAGAAGCCCTTAAATAGTCGGTTTCAGAAGCCCTTAATTAGTCGATCTCAGTAGTTTGTTTTAATACCTTTGATTTACAAAATTTGACATCTAACAATTATATAATGGTATAGATTATTGAAACCGTTATATTTTTGGGATTTTTACTATGTGTCATTGATGAAATGAGTTTACAATATTTCCGCACTGTTACAAGCGCCATAATTACGAATGAACTGAACATACTAGGCGTAGTTGATTTTATTGGACGATGAATCGGTCTACCCTCTTCATTGTTCGTTTATTACGAATGACACCTACTACTGTTCACATAGCCATCTTGAACTGAGATCATTTCATGGTGATGAGATTTATAATGTGCCGCGTGGCGCCGGCGTCACAATAGCGTCACTCCATCTCTACCCGTGGATGCTGTGACAACCAGCTAAGGGATGTATTAGAACTATGGGCAGCAGCGCTATTATGTTACATACATACATACACACGCCTTTTTCCCTGGTTCTCCGGCGGGGATTTGAACCTCGGTCTCCCGCGTAATAGGCGGATATACTAACCACTATATAACCACTATGTGTGGTAGTTATTATGTTACTCGGTTAAAATCTATTGCAATCTTCAAAATGTCTATCATGGGTGAAGATTATGGTAAATCTTTCCTTTTTAAGGAAGCCCTTGTCCAGCAGTGGACTTCCAAGGACTGTTGATGATGATGGTACCAAGGAATATAACAGTTTTAATATGAATGGCCGGCGATAGTATACTGTAGTATACATACTTATAGCAGTTCCGTTTAAAATATAATAGAAAAAAAATAACTATTTTGGATACCTACAAATGATTTGAAACTATGTATTTCTGTTGTTGTGAATATATATCTAGACAATTTTATCTTTTATTTTGTTCACACAAATCTCTATTTACTAGTAAAATATAACGTACTATCAATACATCCTACCACATATTTAGTTTATGAAAATTTGTGCAACAAGAGTGACTAAAATAATGGTTCATGGGATGCTGTAAACATAAAAGTGCCGGCTTAATCACTCAGTAAGTTACTAACGCTCCGTCTAACTTTTAGCCTAACTTTCTGTAATACATTCCCAATTTAGGTGTTTCAAAGGCTTTGCGTGAATTGTGCAAATTTAATAGTTGAATGATCATTTTTTAGAGATTAATCAAAACAAATGTTGTTTTATTTTTAATTGTTCTAAAATGTTATGGAATTGATCTTATACGGGTTCTAAGATTGTCTCACTATTCTTCGTAGCTTGCTAAGTCTAATATCATTGTCTTCTATGGAAACTGAAGAACTGACGTTATAGGTATTACAGTGGTGGGTATATGAGGTAGGATTTGCTGTAATAGATAAACAAAAATGATCCGTTAATGCGAGCGTTCATTAAAGTAACGGAGTTATATCATCTAGTTATGTTTTCTTCAATAGCTACAACAGGCCCACTAAAAGTTGTGCACATTAAAGATAAACAATGATAAAAAGGTTTATTGACTTAATAAACAGCGTTATTGAAAACTCAATAATAATATAGCGATGACATTTATGATTATATTTATTTTATTTATTTATTTACACTTTATATATTTTTTATGTAAAGGCGAACTTAAAATCGAGGACATTCTATATATAAGAGTCAGCCCTTGTGTAGTGCAGAGACAATGAGGTAGGTACAGGAACAAATGAAATATACGTACATACATATATACATACATACGTACAGTCATGCTTTTTTTCCGCTGGGGTAGGCAGAGACCACTTCTTTCCACTTGCTACGATCCTGATATATGTACATCTTTCGAATCTTCTGCTTTTATCAACGCTTTCATACAAGCTCCTAGGTTGTGGGTACTGCTAACCTGGCCTTTCTTCAACACGATTTAGATATGGTCGAGATACATTCACCTGGGTCGACACCTACAGATTTGGCCATTCAGACTCTTCTTATAAATCTGCTTCGTCAATCTTCTTTCATCCATCCTGTCTATGGTCCGAACCATATAAACATTCCTTTTCCTATCTTTGTCACTACATCTTTCATACCACAATTTCAGTGAAATATGGGATAAATAAATATACAATAAAGATATATAAATTGATATTAAATATATAAAATATATTCTATTATATATTAATAAATATAAGCCAAAATATATCATTCGGTACGTACATATATTTCTATTTTATATTTAAGTAAATTAGTATAAGTAAATATTTAGTGTATTGTCATAGTCATTAATGTAATAAATGTAGTAATTAGTGTCTCTTGTACTTCGTCCAACTTGCAACACCCATTTTTTTAAATTTTTTTTTTATTTCGTGTTATCTAAGCATCAACTAAAGATTGACTGGTAGAAAATGCGTTAGGAATTATGGCAGACTATGTAGATAAATGTATACTATATATAAATGACAACATACCTGTCTATAAAGTATAAATAATATTTGAATCCTGATAACCATACCGGGAAAAATATGGCTGCCATTGTACCGTAGCCACATTGTAGCTTTTCTAAGATACGAGTCCGTTACCCGGGATAATGTAAGGGTCGTAGCGACCACTTAAATCGGATGAGATGTTTTGGAGTTATGCTGAATCATTCACATACGTAATTTTAATATAAAATAGTTCTTTCTTAAAAATTTATCAACAAATCAACACAGGCTACAGCATCAATTTCGACGATCTAAAAAAGTTTGTATCCAGAACAAAAATGACTGGTAAATAATACTTAAAAAATAATTAATCTCCAAATTATAAAATGTGTCTAATTGTAAATTAACTTTCAACCTCATTTAACTTTAGTGTAGCTTGACTTAATTTAAAGTTGTCATCAAGAATAAAGTTGCAACGCTTGTGTAAACATTTAGAAAACCTTTTCGTGCATATGAACACGTATTGCAGTGGTGCATTGTGATATTAATGTATGTTTTTTTAAATTGTATAATTGTATCTATGTTTATCTTTAGAAGTATTATATATAATGCTATATGTGTGGAGATGCTGCGCGAAGTACTATTTTCAGGTAGTGGCCATAGTCACGCTGGCCCAATGAAGTATCAGCATATGTGGAATAATATAAGAAAAGAGTGAACAGGTTTCTACTAGGCTAGTGCGCTCTACCACCTAAGACTACATCGCCACTTACCATCAGGTGGGATTGTAGTCAAGTGCTAGCTTATTACAATTAAAAAAAAATGTGGCCTATGTGTATTAGCATATGTATAATTCTATGTGCCCGGCAGTAGGACGCTAGAAGGGGTGGTCATGATGATATGCTACAATAATTTGGAAAAATGTATAAGGTGGTAAGTCATAAGTAATATTTATGCGCGATTTGCTTTCGTATCTTTGTAAAGTGCTTTAATGCCAGAGTCATAGCGAGTGTTCATTTAAATAATTACGAGTATTTCTTGGTCAAGGGACTAATTTCATCACTCTTAACTCAATGTTAGCTCTCTACGTGATAAGTCTAGCCTGGTGTTGGGGATTTATAACTTTTTATTGGCTAATTAATATAAATATTATTATTTTATGCAACTTTTAATTAGAACTTATAACAATACTCGCCCTGATAGAGCGATTGTTGCACACGGTTTCCCTATACGAGTATGTTTGGACACACCCTAAGCAAAGGTAAAATATTTTCATATCNCATAAGTCTAGCCTGGTGTTGGGGATTTATAACTTTTTATTGGCTAATTAATATAAATATTATTATTTTATGCAACTTTTAATTAGAACTTATAACAATACTCGCCCTGATAGAGCGGTTGTTGCACACGGTTTCCCTATACGAGTATGTTTGGACACACCCTAAGCAAAGGTAAAATATTTTCATATCTAATTTAATTATTAACATGTTGAGTTTTAATTTTTACTTTTTGTTTTTTTGTACTCGTTATCATGTGACACAACTGTTAAGTGAACTCAACCGGTCAACGGGTGTTTAGTGTACAATAAAACGAGTAAATAGGTGCACATATCAGTGACGTGGTCTAACGAACGCATTTTATTACTGGCTGTAATAAAACGTGTTCAGAAGACAATTTAAATTAAATTATCACCGTCCGTGATAATTTAATGGAGTATGAATTATATGAATTACCTGTAATATTAGGGAAAAGGAAAATAATTAATATTAGATACCTGTTTTTGATTTTGAAATGATTTTTTTTCAATATCAAAAAAAAAATAACTTGGGTCTATGGTTATGGTCTATAGTTCAATACTTTTTCCTGTTATGTATAGGGAGGTAAATCTGAAAACAAGATTGCTGCCTAAACTATCAAGGCCAGGAAATAGTGTTTTATTAAAACAAGTTGCGATTATTACGCCTGTGAGAAGGTTCGCCTTATTGTCCGATATAGNATAACTTGGGTCTATGGTTATGGTCTATAGTTCAATACTTTTTCCTGTTATGTATAGGGAGGTAAATCTGAAAACAAGATTGCTGCCTAAACTATCAAGGTTAAATAGTGTTTTATTAAAACAAGTTGCGATTATTACGCCTGTGAGAAGGTTCGCCTTATTGTCCGATATAGGTGAACTTATTGTCCGATATACAACTTTTTGCGTCTTTGGTCTCGGAACGGACCATTTCTTTATTCCACTTTAATATTGAAATAGGTGCAGAGTCTATTACACTATTATTCTTCCAATAAATCTATCTCTTTTCTTCTTTACTAGGTTTTTCTATTACCTATTTTTATTTCTATTACCTTTCTTTCTATTAAGTTTTCGTCCATTTTATATCTATTATCTTTCAGGTCAGGGAGTACTTAGTCTTTTAGCCTGTCTGGCAAATAGACTTAAGTATACGGGTAGGCTACTCCGGCCTCCCGAGCTACTACTGTCTCTTCTTACTCCGTCCGAGATAGTAGTATCCTATATCGTATAGTCCTTTTTCTAAATTCCATATTCCTTGTTCAATACACCTCAAGAAAAACGGATGAGGTAGGAACCTCATCCGTTTTTCTTTCCTCTTCACTAAGTCGTGGGTACACAATGTGGCACTTTAATCACTTTTGAACCTCACAAAATGGCGGCGTCGTGGTTCGCCACCCGACACGTCTCGTTGCCCGCAGAGACGAACTGTGGGCTGCGGATATCCACTTTGCTCATTAAACGATTGTAGCATGTGGAAAGAAGTGGTCTCTGCTTACCCCAATGGGAAAAAGGTGCGAGTGTATGTATACTTTATTTTTACTTAAATATTATTTTATAATAATACTAACTTTTGCCCGCGGTTCCGCCCGCATGAATGTATGTTTTCCGCTATATGGGAAATCCTGAAACAGTTATAGATTTATATAAAAAATCTTGAAACCACTTTTAGTTGAGCTTTCATACCTTAACGGCGACTACTAAAACAGGGATCAAGCTGTACTGTAAGTTTTCCATTGCGTTCCCATGGCTTAATGAAGAAGAAAGGAAAGAAGATGAGGTAGGATAGGTGTATTGAGCAAGGAATATGGAATTTAGGAAAAGGACTATTGGATATAGGATATTAGTATCTCGGAAAGAGTAAGAAGAGACAGTAGTAGTTGTAAGAGACAGTATGTTTATTTGTTGGACAGGCTAAAAGACTAAGTACTCCCTGACCTTTCTGCCAGACAGCGTTTTCTGGCCTCCAACCCGTTGTACTAAAAATCCTGAGGGAGTCGCAATTAGGATGCATTGCACAAACGGTTTATTGTTGTGCTCTACTAAGGATGCCACTACCCAGCTGTGGATGTGTCATAATTTGTGGCTTAATTTCATTCGTTTATCAATTCATGTAAAAACTGATGATTATGGTGACCAACAAAAGAATTATGAAAATATTCATTCTATGATGAAAACAAAATTAGTAAAATTAGTTTGAAACTTTTGAGACTCTGATGTGTCCGCAACTAGGCGTTCAACAAACTAGTTGAATATCCCTCGGAGGCAGAAAACGAATAAAATTTAAAACCACTTCAAAATTCAACCACCACATAATTGGGGTTGTACCTAAGTTTCCAACTTTTTGTGAACTCTCTAAAATACTTTTTGTTTTAGAAATATTATACCGACTATTATAGAATGTAATACCTATTATTTAATTATATTTATCTTGATACTTGTTATTGGTAGAGAATCGAAATGGTTTTTTTTATTGTAGTTGTTGAGAAATTATTTCACAATAATGTTTCACCTTAGAGACAAATCAAAGTATGATCAATATGATACTTATTGTTACCTATTACACGTATAATATTTGTGCAAAGTGAAATTGAATAAAAAATAATATCATAATAATATTACTACATATTTATTTAGATGGCACGATGGCGAAAATGATGAAAATTATGGATAATTATTTCATTAAAATGATTGAGAAGATAGCGAAAAAAGTTGGAAGGCTCGTTTCGAATAATACATACATGCATACACACACTCACGCTGATATCCCATAAGGGTAGGCAGAGATTATAGTATATAGTACATATATACATCACTACATACAATCATGCCTCTTACCCACTGGAGTAGGCAGAGATCACTTCTTTCCACTTGCTACGATCGTATAATATCGTATCGTTTCGTATAATAATAAGAAATGAATGACAAAGTCTGGTATCTAAGCAGCTGTTAAACTGTTAATACACGGGATATTAGTAATTACGTTAATCTCCATTGAAAGGAACGTCCATTGCTAGATATAGTGCAATTAATTTTCATTGCTAATTCATAGAGGTGACGCTCATTAAGCCATTCAGTTCTGGATAAATTTGCTGGTGAGATTTTTTCTATAGAATTCCAAATTGTTGTTATTTATTGAGAAATTTTGCTTATAATCGCAAAGTATTGCCTATTATACTAATTTGTATAAAACAATAGTTTACTATGAAAGAATCATTAATGCATGTTGACTGCTAATGCAATTTAAGCCTACTTGAATCATTTAGAAAATATTTTGATTACATTTTCAGCCCTATAAACGTAACAAAACCAATTTCCTTTAAGCATTAAAAGCCACGTTTATATTATACGAACCATAAATCCGCACAGTTCATGTGCCCCGGCACACGTGTACTAGTGGCAGTATAAAGTACACGGCGTTGTTATTCCGAGGGTGGTGATAGCAGTGCTTTCCGCATCAAGCCAGAGCCTATTTACCGCGTATTCCCCTCACGGCCCTCTCATAAACTTTCATGGGTAACTTATTGCGTATTTGTGTTGAAAACCAATTATCTAAGCGGGATTCTATGTCATTCTTTCTTAAGGATGAGAAGCTTGCAGAATTTTAATTTCCTTCATCACCATAATCATCATCCATGGAAATCCATTGTTGGACATGGACCTACTCCTCTAAAAGAAGGGATTTGCCATAATCTTTACGCTAGGCATACGTCTTGGAGATCGCAGTAGATTTTAATTGAATACCACGATAACGCTGTTGCCTATTAGGATAATAGGTATATTCCTCAGCTGGTTCTCACAGCACCCACGGGAATAGATGGAGTGACGCTATTATTACGCCGGCGCCACACACTACCTATTTATAACAGCTCTTATTTCATTTTAATAAAGTAATTATATAATGTTCGCATATTTTTGTAATTTAATTTTTTCAAGTAAATTTAATAACATGATTTAATCTTCTATTCAAGCGTGCCCGTTTGCAGATTTTTTCGGCAACTGATTGTAATAACGTGGGATTACTACAATTTAACCTCGTGGTTCGGGATTAAGAATGATTTCTGTGCCATATTTTAATGCAGTATACGAATTGCTTTTTGATGGAATCGGCACACGAGACGTTTTATTTAGTTTACGGGATTTGGTGGTGAGAAAGACTGACAGAATTCTTCATGATCTAGAGCCAACATTATCGCGGTATTGGCTCGAATGTTGGCGAACAATTAGAGTCATTATAAATCTGTATTGGAATCAGTTATCCGTATTGATGGCGAAGAGTTTGAGAATGTTGTCTGATGTTGTGTCATTAAAAGAGGTGGTACACAGGGATTCTATTTTCTACACTATTTAGCCTGTATTCAAATCGAAAATGAAACAGAAAAATTTGCTCTCTAATATTAGTGTATCTTGATAGAGATTAGAGCAAGTACATAAGTATAAGTAATTAGGCGCTCTTTGTTAACAAAATAATAGACCAGGGAAATAAGGACAGGCATAGCAATCGCCAGAAATATTTTTAACTAAATGAGGAAAAATCTTTTTGGCACCAAAATCAATATTCCTACAGACACCCGCCTCCTCCCGTATTAACCTCGTTGGTAGCCTTATGCGGTTGTGGCTTGGACTATAAAAAGATTTCAGAAAACGTATAAAGTAATTGGAGAAATAGAAACACGGGTGCATGCTGTCAAATTTGAATCAGAAATTTAATAATCCTCAAGTCTTATCGTGGGTAAATTAGGACCGCAAGTTAATGACGAACGCGAAGAGAAGAAAAGTTGCCTACCTCGGTCATGTTTTAGATACGAGGGATACGAGTTGCTGCAGTTTATCATTATGGGTACAGTGGCGGAAAAGCGCGGTGATGGCCTTAGAAAAAGTCTTAGTTGAAAGACATGAGTTGTTGCACCTCGTACAGGTTAAGTGCATGTGACTGATATCCCCCACCTTTTGTGATCAGAAATATCAAAGAAGAAAAATTAAGGACTAAAGAGATAATCGTGCAAACGCAAACCGCAGTGTGCATTCGCAGGCAGTTTTCGGTCATTTTGAAATAAGCGTGCATATTTAATCTTAGTGTTTCGTTTTTTTGCCATATTGCTATCTTTATAATATTCAAAATATTATAAAAATAGGAAAAAAAAAACGAATATTTTTTAGTCAGGAGTACTAAACTATGCCACAATGTATTAAATATCGAGAACACAANCGTGATCAGAAATATCAAAGAAGAAAAATTAAGGACTAAAGAGATAATCGTGCAAACGCAAACCGCAGTGTGCATTCGCAGGCAGTTTTCGGTCATTTTGAAATAAGCGTGCATATTTAATCTTAGTGTTTCGTTTTTTTGCCATATTGCTATCTTTATAATATTCAAAATATTATAAAAATAGGAAAAAAAAACGAATATTTTTTAGTCAGGAGTACTAAACTATGCCACAATGTATTAAATATCGAGAACACAAAAGTCTACATAATCTACAAAACATGAACATATAAAACAAAAGGATCACGTTTAAATTCGAGTTTGACATTGAATCAATGTAATAGATACCTCAACTTCCACTTGAAAGTAGCGATTGAACGGACAACGCTTACATTCCAAAGATCGGAGAACGCAAACAGTAAGTCGGCATTGCGGTCGGTAACGCCGAATTATATTCTCACGATTACCGCAAAACTAAAGTGAGAGGATTCAATTGGCCCCTATCCAAGTTATATTGGATTTCGTCCAAGTCTTGCCTTGTTAGATTTGTAGTATTAACGGTTTTAATACTTATATGTTTACTGTTACAATATATATTCAATAAATATTCACTCCGTAACGTAATATTTAAGATGTTGAATGATATAATTTTCTTCCGGATACTACTGTTTCTGATATAACGTTGTATATTTCCACAATCTATACTTAGAAATGATATTATAGTATCTGGTTTTATTGTTTTACAATTATTAAAAATAAATGGTATTATATATATATATATATATATATATATATATATATATATATATATATATATATATATATATAT
>WUAW01003891.1:7775-20138 GCA_017165845.1 Thaumetopoea pityocampa | reverse complement strand
TACCCACTGAGCAGTTTCTTATAATAAGTCTCTTGAACAGAGTTAAGGGCGCATTTTTTATTACTATTCCTAGGGGATCCCAAAGGGATTGCACCCTTCTTTCACGGCTCAGCCCCCTAATACGCGAGCGTGATTATACGCATTTCAAAGACAGTAAAGCTAATTACGTTAATTGGCATCTCCTGCTGTTTTTGGAGTAAATACGTTATTAATTAGATTTCTTATTCCATTAACATACGAGCTTTTAGATAACTGATTGGAGATTTGGCTTTTGGATATACAACATACGAGGAAAGTCACGGATGGTTAATATGTTAGATGCAGTACGCCAAAAATCGATTACTTTGGGACTCTATAGAAGAGGCTGAGTATTGAATCTCTTTGGACTGAAGATGATAACAAATATCTATTCTTAAATATAAATCAAAATATTCACCCTAATACTACTCTCAGTAATGTCAGGGTCTGTTGTTATTGCAGGCGATATATCTGAAAGGGGGGTTCAGGTTACCCTCGTCAACTGACGATACCGCCATAGCTTTCTGCAAATGATGATACTAGTGACATTTGGATATTAATCAAATATTTGACGTGCTTTCATGGTCAGAGGTCAGGTCTGAGCTATATTTTACAATAGATAATATAACATCCGGTCAATATTGACTCACATATCAAATCAAATGCCGAGCACTTACTAGTAGTAGTACTGGCTTCTAGGGCACGTTCACTTCGTAAATATATTCCTAATTATAAATCGATTAATTTGGAATTGCGACGATCCAATTAATTCGATTTACCAAACTTTACTCACAATTATTTCGATGACAGGCTTTTCTCTACTAGATATTAGTTAATTTATAATATTTCAGAAAATAATTTTCTTCTACTTGAAATTCCATTTTTTCGTAAATCTAATGAGAAATATTTTAATTCAGACTCCAAAATGAAATTATGATTTCGCTTATTTTTTTTTAAATATCCCTAAGTAATAATAATAATATAATAATATTGTGGACACATTTTTTTTCAATACACACTGATTATCAATAAATTTATCATTCAGCCATCGACAAGCTGCTGCCGACCACGGTTGGTGCAACTGAATAGCTAATAAAATATTAAAAAAATGTCGCATTTTTTAAATATTCAATAGTAATATATGATATTTTTCTTGTAGTATTGTACATACTTTATATAAATATACATAAATACTCTAATATGGGAATTATCTACAGCTAATGTTAACTACAGTTCAGCCGATGAGAAAAACATTGTTTTTTTAATACATTAGGTAATTTTTTTCTTAATTATAGTCGGAACACCTGTCACAGAAACTCGCGGACGTTATGTACGCTTTACATCACCCTGCTCTTCATTTTCCATAGATTTTATCCATTAAATTCCTTAGCGCCAGAGCTTAAAAAAGTTAATATCATTCTCTATTCATATTTGAATGGCTAAGTTATGGTATTTATAAATAGCTAACGCGCCCGCGCTAATGCGAAGCTAAGCGCCTTCTGAGATATTCTGCACCAAAGACGCGAATACATCTTTTTTATTTCGACCCGAATGGATGGAATTTTAATTACACAGGCGTTAATTAAGCCAAGCGGAGCTCTGCCAGACAAGAGCTCTTTTACTTGCATTTTTCTCTCAAATATGTTACTTTTTATTCTTATATTACTGACGATCTGAAGAAGGTTTGTATCCACGCTTTCTGTCTTAAATATACTAGCTTTTTTTAATTACAACATTGTATAATATAAAGGGTTTATAGAAAGGTAATAAGTAATAGTTATGTTCCTGAAGGCATTGATATCTGGATGTTACCAGTTTTAAGGTCAACCTGTCGCAGGAGTGGCAGTATCGGCAAAGAGATTTTCCGGCCAAATGGGTGCTATGTCTGGCGGGGCTTACCACCGCTTCCGAAAATTGATGACTCATATCCAACAGCGAGATTATAGTTATTCATCATGATGATGATAGATATACATTAATACCTATATAGGTATATATACGTGACTCTAGTACAAACACTCGTGCTAATCGCACAAAGTTTATCCCTACTAGAATTCGAATCCGAGACTAGACAGGAAGCAGGGTCACTGTCACTCAATCAGTCGTTAAAGAAAGTAGACACTACCACCTTACCTTTAAGCTATGATCAAATAATAGCACTTTGAGTACTGATGTATTTTAATTTGACGGTACAACAAATTCTTCAATTACTGCCGCGAGAAGTATAAAAACTTAATCTTTGGGGGCAACAACACATGTACATTAGGATCGGAACAATAGATAGATATATTAATTTTTCTCGAATCTTCTCTAGACTTCTCCGAGTCGCCAGTACCCACTTATTATGATATCTGAGCGATACGACCAGGTATCCAGAAGAACACCAGCGTTGTGTATACTGCCTGGCACCATGCTCAGCTGGATTCACATTTGGTACAGTTATTTTTTGTCCACTTTTCTGTATCTTTATTTTTAGCTGTATCAAATATACCTTTTCTTTCTTTCTCTCGACTGCTACATCAATGAGCTATCATTGGGCAAACGTAAATCCATTCATTTGTGTTGAATGAGTGAATATATGCGATTCGTTTTCTGTCGATTTTGGCTGACCACATTGTGGTTTTTTTTATATCGATTGTATATTTTAACTGTCAATAACGACCGTATTGCGGTATACCCCCATTAGTTCGGTGTTTCTGTCCTTAATTGCTTTCTATCAGTCAACACGTATCATTTATCTCCTCGTTTATGAAAAAAGAACTTGTTGCGTGGCGCCGGCGTAATAATAGCGTCACCTTTTATCCTCCCGTGGGTGGTATGAGAACCAGTTATGAGATGCATTAAGATAACGGGCAGTAACGTTCTCCTGTTATTTCATCATCCCCAGTCCATATCGTTCCCACTACAGGGGCACGGACCTCCCTTGATCAGGAGGAGGTTTAGGCCGTAGTCTACCGCGCTGGCCTAGTGCGGGATGGTTGACTTAACACACCTATACGGGCATGCAGGTTTCCTCACGAAGTTCTCGTTCTCCGTTAAGTACATTGGTTTCTACAATGTAAACCGTACATGAATTACAAATAATAACTCAGTGGTACCGTAGTGGTAGTGGACCGGGATTCGAACCCACCCCCCTTCGGTTGTAAGCCGTGTCTAAAACCAATACATCACCAATACACTTATCCTGTTATTTAGTCAACATCTACTGCGATCTCCAATACGTTTTTGAAAAGGAGACTTGTATCCAGCAACGCAAGTCTACGGGCTGATGATCATGATAATAGTAAAAAAGAAAATAATCACGAATAACATTAATAATAATAGAATGATTCTTATCATATAATATTTCGAATGAAAACAGTATTTTAAAATACCACTGGGCACACAATGATATTTAATTGTTTGTTAAAATTTAATGAAACTTTTGATCAATTTATTGAACTTAACGTTTAGAAAAAGAATAAGACGTTAACATAGCATTAAAATAATACTTTTATTTAGGGAAACCATAATTATAAGTTTTAAAAGTACCACTGTAGTCATTTTAACATTATAAAAAAATATTTAGCACAACCATAAAGTCTGCTAGACGGCAGCTGAGCCTTGCATACTTTTTCTAATCTGTTTGTGTATAATATATTTATTTTCTATTTAAAGTGAAACTATTTTGTTCCAATGTCATAATTATTATTCTTGCTATATAATCATTGCATGTGAAATTCTTTCCTAAGTTTTTAATCATTGTATCTTTTCTAACCGAGACGTGACAGCTTTGTAAATTTAATAATCAATATAATATTATATTCTGAACACCATTACACACATTGATATAATTCCAAATTAGGATTCCCTGTATCTTGAGTACTAGACAAACAAAATACTTAAATACTAATATATAAAAAGTTAAATGTGTTCACGACTCGGTTACGAACATTTATGCTCATCACAGAAATTTGCCTTTATCGGGATCAAACTCGGGACTCGTCGGTACAGAAACCAGGGTCACAGCCACTGTACCAATCAGTCCTCAAGTCACATATTATTCACCATATTTAACCATACTGTAAATATACACATTAGTCATGTGTTAAATATACACATTCTATTTATTATAGTAACAGTAGGTGTCCCATTCCATAACTAAATAAATAAACAAAAAATCTTACACAATCTGCGTAGTGTAGTGTAGTGTAGTTGATCCAGCGAGGCGGGCGCTGCTATCGCGGGATGCTCCCGCTCGTTAGTATAATGGCTGTATTAATTGCTCTGTCTATTGTTCGCCGTCCCCTGTAATGGTTGGCGATAGTGATGGACATCGCTATGGGACTGAGGTCGACCTACAAATCGAATGACATTTAAATTCAAAAAGTTCAAGCCATTTCAATCGTGTGCTGTTGCTTGATAGTGTCTAGTGACATAGAAACTGGTAGGCACTAGGCGACCAGTTTCGACGTTCAACGGAATTACTTTTTCGTTTAGTTAATTATTGGAATAAGTTAATTATTCGAGAAAGAAATCAGTCGCTGAATCCAACTCGGCTGGGCAGCGTTCGGGAAACTACGTGACATCTCGTCAAAAATACCGCAATGCCTTAAGACTAAGGTATTCAATCAGTGCGTATTGCCAGTGATGGACCTATGAACCTATGGATCTGAAACATGGCCATTCAATATGGGCCTCATAAGAAAGCTCAAGGTCACGCAACGAGCAATGGAAAGAGCTATGCTCGGAATTTCCCTGCGATACAGGATCCGTAGTGAGATAATCGCAAGAGAACTAGAGTCGCCGACGTAGCTCAAAGGATTACAAAATTGAAGTGGCAGTGGGCGGGGCACATAGTTCTGAGAACCGATGGATGTTGGGGTCTTGAAGTGCTTCAGTAGCAACCCCGAACCGCAAAGCGTAATGCGGGTACACCCTCGACTAGGTGGACCGCTAATCTGATAAAGGTCGCGGGCAACCGGTGGATGCAGGCGGCTCACAGCCGCTCAGTGTGGCGATTATTAGAGGAGGCCTGTGTCCAGCAGTGCACGTCTGATATGGTGGTGAAGATGAATTATTGAAATTATTATTTACATTTTTATTTGTATTTATTAATAAGCGTTTTAAATCATTTAGTTCTCATATTTAGTGATGGTAAGTAGATTCAATTTATAATGACTCTAGGCTCCTGCCAGCGCCTTCTGCCGTGTGAAAAATTAAAATAACTTTAAAGTTGAACTACTGTCCCATAGAAACGCATTCATCATCAACCCATCTACTGTTCCACTCCAGGGTGTTCCCTCTCAGAATGAGAGGGGTTCAGTGCAGTCCACCGCGCCAGACTAATGCGGATTGGAAGACGCATTTATGGGGACAAAAAGTAGCCTGTATTAATTTAGAGCATCATTTCAGATAGATTTATGTCTATCTCAGATATGTCATTTTTCATACAAATGAGATCAACTGCTTATGTGTGCACGAGAAACGAAAATGTATAAAAACAAATACATTCATAATAGTACTAGCTATTGTCCGCAGCTCCACTCGCGTGGACTTTTCATCTACTAGAAAACCTTCCCGGGCGTGCGCCATAATCTCATCACAAATATTTTCCGCCTTTAAATATTTATATATATAGAAATATTCATGGCAATCCCTTAAACGGTATAGAAATTGATGTAAGAGAGCGCTGTCTAAAAAGGGTGAGTCAAAGTAAAATTGATAGCCCAAAAATATTCCCATACAAATGATATACCAAGTTATACAAATGATATACTAACTCAGATATACTAAATTTTACGGTGATTGATCAAACGGTATAGGAATTGGTCAGTCACATATATTCTATATACCTACCAACACTCATTTTATATATAATACTTATACATATACCTCTATACATTACTAAGAAAAGAATTACGAATAAACTCCAAAGATTGTAGAAAGTCGTTATTTTTTTTATATCTCTGCTGTAGCAAGCAAACCAGCGAGTAGTCCACCTGATGCTAATTGTCCACAGACAACCATAGATATCTACAGAATATTCCAGAATTTATTTACCCACCGTTACAAATATAAAGTAGGTGCGTTGACACTCTTTAAGACTAAGACAAATGTTATGGTTCAAGTGGCTGCGATTTTATGTACCACAATAATTAAATGGAAAACGGCATCGCTTGGAACGCTAAAATTTGGGGGTAGATTTGAAGGTCAGATAATGGGGCCTAGTCCTTGAGCTTATTCACTCCGAGCACAAACCACCAGTAAACGTGTCAAGTAAACGCAATGTGAACGGTACAGATTAAAGTGAAATCAGTATCAACATCATATTTATTGAAAGCGTCACTTTCCTCGGCGGATTTCGGGATCCGGGGATTAATGAGTTCCGGCTAAAGTTAAGAGATAACTATACAGTCCGGACTGATTTGTTTGTCTTGTTACGCCTCTATCGAGTTAACAACCGTTGTTTCCAAGTCGACGGGGCTCGTGAGCCAACTTTCCCCGGGACGGTATGTTGTTCTGGAATTTTATTTATCCAAGATCCGGGAGCTATGAGTATATTTACAATTAGTTGATTTTGTTAACAAAATTCTATTGTCTTTTATTTTTTACTATAAATTAGAAATAGTATTCAGTTATAAATTTAGCATAGCATTTTACGTAGCATTTTTTTTGTGATTTGTGAATTAATCAAAAACATTTTGCTTTGCAAGTTTCTCTGCTGTCCCTCTCACAGGTTTTATTTCATTTGATTCTCACTATTTGTTCAATCAATCTTCTTTTTAACTCACTTCAAAAAAGGAGTATGTTCTCAATTCGGTTGTATACTTTTTCATGTTTGTTATCTCATAACTTCGTGATTTATAAACCAATCTTAAAAAATCTTTTTTGTTAGAAAAGAGACATTCTCAAAGGTGTCGTCTTTTATTAATCAATCGTCTTTTAGAATTGTCTTAACGTATTAATATTAAAAAAAAATAATCTATTTTGTGCAGATATTATGCTTATAGCTAGACAGTTTTTTTAATTGTCTTATTTTTTAAAATAAAAATATAACAGTTTCTTTAATTTATCATTAATTACAATAGTGATGATATGTTGGAATATTAATGATCACTAAATTAGTGGTAATTGATATGAGAATAGGGTTTGTAAAGAATTCGTAATTATATATTATCTATTAATTAGTTCATATAATTAATGATTAGCATTAATTATGGTTATTTTGCATATCTATTCGACGGAATGTAGTTGTACATTTTGACATTTGTAATACGATACTTATATTCACAAAAAACAATTTTCAATTCGATTCATATAAAAATTAAAATATTCTATATATTTACTTATTTCAACCATACAAATGTTTCATAAATGGTGTCTAAGAACTAAATAAGTTTTTGTAGTGAGAGAACATATTTTAGAAATTTTCTGACTCACAAACTAGGTAAAATCATCAACTACCAAGTCAAAGTATAAAAACTTGTAATATAATAATAATTATTTACACTAAACAATAAGAAACATACTTTGGTCTCAAAGTAACAAAAATGAAAAAAAAACAATAACATTTGTTTTTACTCGTTCACATTATACAAATTCGTCCTACAAAATTACTTATTTAAGCAATAAACGGGCTGGGACGTCATAAAAATCTTCGCCACTAGAAATTACTTTAGAAATGGTTGGTGCAAGTAATATACTTATGCGAGTTAAAAAAACAAGTGTGCACCGTATATTTTCTTATTCTTTGTTAATTTTATTTATTTTCTTATTCTTTCTTGTACACTCCATCTGGAGGTCATATCCGTCTTTATCATCTTTGTCTGGAGGTCATGCACGTCCTGAAACGCTTTGACGGCAACTTTCACCGGCTTCTTCCACGCGACTCTATCTTTGGCTTGTCTTCTGGCAGTTGATATCGATATATCAACTCATATACGACTCTATAGTCATTGAGGTATTTAGGCCTTAATTTGATCAAACCAGCAAGTAGGTGAATGACTTCGCGGTCTTTTTTTCTTTACCTTCCCTACTGCAACTAGTTTGTCCAGTTTATATGGTTGTCTCTGGGCGATGTGACCAAAATAGCTCATGATTCATTTGTATTTCATTTGTTTGTATACTATATCTAATATACAAACTCGTTTACAATATTCAAATATGAGAATTCTCCTGTACCTACGAGTATATTTCAGCTCGATCAATTTTATTTATTGACTAGATGATAACCATAACTTCGCCCATATAGAATGTATATGTATATGATGATGATAATTATATTATTATTTTGATTTATATATTTGATACTAACAAAATGTAGGCGACTTTTTTTTATAATATGAAAATCCAATCAATACAGACGTTGTTCTACGCAAGTTAATACCACGTTTTAAACTTTACAGTATGATTTGCTTGACCAAATATAAAACCTAAACGTACATCAGTATCGGCTAATACCTAATGAATTGTGTAATTTCTTTAAAATCCAATCAGAACTTTCTCGTGATGGTGTAACAAATAGATTGATATCAATTCTAACAATGGATTCCTTTGGTTATTTTCGCATCCTTCTTCCATAGCAACTCTATTTACAGTCAATTCGATTTTTACGTTTTTAAGTATATATTAATTTCTTGTAAAGAAGGAACGTCTAAATTTTCATCTGTATATTTAAGTTTTCATAATACTGCGTAAAATACTAGAAGAAAGGTTTAATATTACCTATAGAAAAATGTTATATGGCACAAGCATCTTAACTGCGCTTCTCTACTTTTTCTCACGTAAGAACCTGTTGAACGAGCCAGCTGATGAATTCAACAGAATAACGAGCATTGCAGTTATTCCACGATTCAATCTCAAAGAGGTCAAGTGTGGAGATTACCAGAGGCTCTTCCTTTTATGTACGAGATCCATATCCAGCATTTAGCCATTTCGAAATATGGTCATGTTTTAAAATAATCAGGTAATGTTCTTAAAATTTTTATGATGATTTTGCATATGGAATAGAGTAATGCAGTAATGTAGTAGAGGTGATGTCAAACTGGTTAAAGAAAAAATTGGTTAGCCCCACTTTCAGCTTTACTTCGAAATATTCACCATAACGTAAATTACAATGTTAGTTTAAATCACTCATTGTCGACACATAGTAATATAAATAAACACTGCAAACTAAAAAGAAAAATACAAAAGCAAATTTCCCTCTACTGAAACTGGCGAACTATAAATTGTCGCTTAGTGCCAATAACTTGCACCGTACTCGGTACCAAAAGGCGGGACAGTGATAATGGTTATGGCTGAAGTTGGACGTTCAACTGTAATAGGTATACAGTGACTGTGGCACCAAATGGCAACTCTTGGAAGAAAATTTGTTTCAAAAAGTCGCCCGTGACGATAGGGCACAATACTTGGACGTAATAAAAATTGAAGGTGGTAGGCCCCTGGGAGACTATTACGTTTTATAAGAAGTCCAGCGGCGTTTCTTAAGGTTTCAATCTTCACCCCGCTGAAGTCCTATAACTCTGATGTGCCGGACTTAGTTGTACTTGAGATCGCTATACTAAGGGCTCATAAACAATCTAGTTGTAGTTGCGACACCAAGGAGGATCCCACAATTTAGATAAAAACAAAATTTTCATTAACATTTAAGGATGAAATTATACAAAAGTATTTCACGAAGAGCGATTTTAAATAAAATCCTTTGTCGAGCTCATTTAATACCTCTAATCAGATTTTCACCAGTTTTGAACTCTCAAGTTGCGATTCTAACGGCGTCGGTATTGTTTTGAAACTTTGTATTAAGCCCGATTCTAGTAACGATTATTTCTCTTTAATGTATTTGGAAAATAAATATAGCACCATTTGTATTTTATGAAGTTAATTAAGTAAAGTCTGTTGTTATTAATATTGTAGCGTAGACTTAAACAGGCTAAGGTGGTGTCATCTAATGTCGAATAGCGGTAACTAATCATTCATGTGAGAACGAGAGGTGACTAGCACTATCTCACTCATCCATGCGTAGTGTAAGCGCCATTTATTGGTGTCGATTCTGTTGTACAGAATTAAACTAAATTCGGTCCCCTCTATCATTTTCTAATGTCAAATGCCAAAACGAGAGAGTAAACATTTATAGCGAGTACCGACCTATGTTTCTGTCAAACGGTTCAAAAAAATGTTCCCCTTTTGCGTATCTTTAGTCTGTGTGTTCTGAAATTGTGCCTAAATCATTTAATCTTGACGTTCCTAAACGAAACTGACAGCACCAAAATTGTAGCTATCTCGTTTTGGCGTTTGACATTAGAAAAAGATAGGGAGGGACCAAATTTATTTAAGTTCTGTACAACAGAATCGGCATCATTGTCGAATAGTAGTGACCTGTCATTTATGTGAGAATGAGAGGTGAGTAGTGCTGTCTCACTCGCACAGAAGTGACTCGAGAATTCTGAGAAACTCGAAAAGTGAGGACTGTCTCACGGAAAGATCTAGGGTCTTCGAAATAAATATTCGAATACTATATAATGGATGGCCCATACGCCCACAGGGAGTATTTGGAGTTATTCGAGTATTCAGTTACGCAAAGCGCAGCAATAACAAGCGATGAATGGAGTGATTTTAAGTGATATAGAGTTGTGAATTGTTAGTGTTACATACATACATACATACACACACGCCGATATCCCATAGGGGTAGGCAGACTATAGTATATATATACTACTACATAAATACAGTCACGCCTCTTTCCCATTGGGGTAAGCAGAGACCACTTCTTTCCATCTGCCACGATCGTTTAATGTAGCAAAGTGGATATCCGCAGCCCACATTTTTCCACCGTGGAAAACGAGACGTGTCGGGTGGCGAACCGCGACGCCGCCATTTTATAAGGTTCAAAAATAATTAAAGTTCCTCACTACGCACCCACGGCTTAGTGGAAAGGAAAGGAAAAAGANGACGTGTCGGGTGGCGAACCGCGACGCCGCCATTTTATAAGGTTCAAAAATAATTAAAGTTCCTCACTACGTACCCACGGCTTAGTGGAAAGGAAAGGAAAAAGGATGTGGTAGGAAAGGTGTATTGAACAAGGAATATGGAATTTAGGAAAAGGACTATAGGGTGTAGGATACTACTATCTAGGAAGGAGTAAGAAGGGACAGTAGTAGCTCAGGAGGCCGGGGTCGCTTACCCGTATAAGTTAAGTCTATTTGCCGGACAGGCTAAAACAGTAAGTACTCCCTGACCTGTTAGTGTTGTTACTGTTGTTTGTATTATATCTGTGTAAATATTAGTGTTGTGAATTTTTAGTGTTGTTTGTGTCCATGTGTTGTTAGTGTTGCCGGTTTCATTCGCATGTGGAGCCCCAGGCCGCAACTATATGTATTGTGTTTTACTGCAACATATACTTGAGCTCTGCACTCAAATCTGTTACTGACATCCACTAAACTGTCACTAACATGTCATAACTAACAACTAGAATATTTTAACAAATCCTCTATCTTTTATATTTTTATACTTTTATTTTTAAAAACGCTTGGAGAGGCGTAATCAAAAAATATTGATTAAACCTGGCTACGACGTGCTCTAAAATTTGAAACAATGGCGTCAGTCTCGCGCGCGTTTCAAAGCGACGCATCTGTTCATAGTTACATATTTTTAAATACAAATTACACAGCCTTTCCGATGATAGGTTATTAAAGAAGTTTTGTAATAGTTACTATAGTTGAAAATCAGTTCCTCGTTTATCAAAGAATTATAATCGATTTATGACGCGTTTTGCGATTTGATTTAAAACAATGGTGCCAATTTCTCGCGGATAGCTTTGAACGCGTCGCATGTTTCTGTCATCACGTGTCAATGTCAGACTGAGGCGTGAACCTGTTGCGATTATAGGGTTGAGTGTGAAACATGCTGGTTTGAAATTAGTACTTATTGACGTAGTAACACATTTATCTATAATTGTAGGTATGCTCAAAAATGAAGCGTTTAATTGAAAAATGAATTGCTTTGTGTTCAGGGAGTACTTAGTCTTTTAGCCTGTCCGGTAAATAGACTTAAGTATACGAGTAAACAACCCAGGTTCCCTACTATCTCTTCTTACTCTTACCGAGATAGTGGTAAAATACATACTCTAGTCCTTTCCCAAATTCAGTATTCCTTGCTCAAGACACCTTTCCGATCTCATCCTCTTTCCGGGTGAACGAAATGAGGAACTGTAACCACTTATGGACCTTATAAAATGGCGACGTCGTGGTTCACCACCCGACACGTTTCATTCCCCGCGGGGGCGAAAAGTGGGCCACGGATAGCCACTTTGCCACATTAAATGACGTAGCAAGTGGAAAGAAGTGGTTTCTGCATACCCCGATTTTC
>WUAW01003885.1:92947-111056 GCA_017165845.1 Thaumetopoea pityocampa | reverse complement strand
ATCTCATTGCAAAGGAGAGTTTCGTCTCGGCAAGAAAAGTTTATTGTCATTGCCATTGTTATTTCGGTTGAAATATTTATAGTTATATTTTTTATTTTTCAACACATCCTCCAAAAAGCATTTACAACGGGAGCTATAACTAGGCAGTTATGTATAAAAAACTGAATTGTCACTGGCCGTATGTGATAGTATTCTATTCAAAAAACCAAAATAAAATAGTAAGCAACATCTACACCAGAAAGCGACGAACATCGGCATTTCCTGCACAAATACACACGAGACATCTCTTAACTCCGGGTAGGGGTAATATTTCGTAATTATGTAATAACGGCAGTTTCCTCGCATCGTGAATACAGGGTCACGATATAAAGATTCGATGTGATTGTGATGTGGCGCCGGCGTAATAATAGCGTCACCGGATCCGCGTTCCCGCTGATGCTGTGAGAACCAGCTACGGGATGTACCAAGGTAATGTGTAGCAGCATTATCGCGTTGTTCAATTAAAAATCTACTGCGATCTCCATGACCAAGGGTGACCTGCCAAGGGTGGAGTTAGCAAATCCCTCCTTTTAAGGATGGAAGTCTATGTCCAGCAGTGGTATTCCACGGGCTGGTAACAATAATGACCTTTTTTTATCCGCGACTTCACTCGCATTAGTGTGTGAATTAAATACGTATCGGAGACTTGAAAATACAATTATGTGTTAACTAAAGAATTTTTTCTATTCCTCGGGAACAGATTTTGTTCGGGACAAAAGGTACCCTATATCCCCTGTATTACTGACAAGCATCATCATGGTTGTCAGGAATACAGGGGATATAGGGTACCTTTTGTCCCGAACAAAATCTCCTATATCCCTGATAATATGTGACCCTATATCCCCTGTATCCCTGACAATGTGTGTACAAAATTTCATGATAATCGATTGAATGGTTAAAGCGTGAAAGTAACAAACACACAAACTCACATTCGCAATTATAATATTAGTATATGTCTTTTTTAACTGTATGCTATATATTAGAGAAAAAATTGTCAGAATTCGTGTAACAGAATTTGCGTGATAACATAAGATAACTATTATAGATCTTTGCAGTTACAATTTTATTATACCTAGTAACAATTATGACGTCACAATTTAGATGTTTGGGACAATCCTCATCGTCAATATAAAGCAGACACCAGTTGCACAATTAACGTCTGTATCAAAACGCTATACAAACTGACTATGGCGATATAATTTGGCGAATGACGTAATAAATGGCGCGAAGGTCAGACGTTCGACCGGCCCGTTGCATAGTCCACCATAACCACATTGGATCTAGCACTAGGCAGACGTGAATGGGGCCCCTTATTCGCTCTGTCATAAAGAGTAATAATATTAAAGGCCCAGAACCATTCTGCAAGTCGGTATTGTCACGGATTTTTGATATTATTTTAGACAAAATGGCGACTATTGAGAAGCTGTTCCAGCCGGTGCAGCCGAAGAGCGATCACACCAGCAACAAGGTGACCGTGGTCGGTGTGGGCCAGGTCGGGCTGGCCGCCGTGTTCTCCATGCTCACCCAGGTACGCTAATTAGAATAAATTAATTATAAGCCATTAAATTATTATTAAATAAAAATGTATGCATCCGTACATTCATATGTACATATATGAATGTACACATTTTTTGTAATATTTAATTATATTAAATCTTTCGAAATAAAAACACATTTTAATATAGGTACCACGTTTTTAAAACGGATTAAAACGGTATAAATATATATATATATAAAGGTAATTAAAAATGTATAATTTAAATTTATAACGAAAATTCTCTCTCTCTCTCTCTTCACTCCTAACTATATTGTCTGTCGTATACATCCCACGTTTTTCGTCTTAAATCAAAACTATTTTATACCTTTTTATTAATTTTCAATAACGCGATAAAATGAAACATTATTCTATTTATGCCAGCTGACACCCGCCAGTTCCCGGCGTCGGTGATGCTGATGAAGCCCATGTCCTATTCGAGACCATAAACTGTACTCGGTATAAACGTGAAACCCCATCAAAGTCGGTTCAATGTCAGTTGTGTGTTTTCCTTATCATGCGTCCGCTCAGCAACGATTTTATTACATTCCGCAACATCTGCTACCACTTTGAATATTATTTCTATAATTGGAATACTTGATCGTACATTTCACACGACATTTTCTCTCGTGTACTGAAATACAGATGAAGCAGCTATCGTCCACTGATTTTTCTATTCCTTACAACGTGAGAGTCTTCAAGAAAGATTATTTATCTTTCCAATGGTTCTCAAAACTTCGGTGACTTCTGTAGTGCTCCGAATGTCTCTGGACAGAGATGAGCCCACCATCAACTGACTCGCATACACGTATATTCTATCTTTTTTAAAAATAAATTATATTAGTAGGGATTTACCAGCCCATCTCCAGGAACGATTGAGTATCTTACCCCCAGGGGAGAACCCTATCGCACAAATTCTCTTCTTTTGCGTATCACGCACCACAAATCCAAACGTTACAGTGAGTATTTCACTGTGCGTGCAGACGACTATGGAACTCGCTTCCTCATTCTATTCAGGATACCTCTTCTCTGAGTGTTTTCAGAAAAGTATTTAAGGAGCACTTTCTCTCTCAATGATATATTTATGTACTATATATATTTTGGTGTTTCAGTATTTGTATATATGTATGTATATATATGCTTCTATACGTAGTACACTAGATTCTATCCTCTTTCTAATTTCAAAAATATTTTTACACTAAGGTTTAGGAAAAAACGCAATAGGAAGAAAATTCAATTTTTTAGTTAAGATTGCTTTTATATATCTTTTTACTTTATTTACAAATGTATTTATATGTTTGTGTATAATAAAAAATAAATAAATAAATGAACTCTACTATACTGTGTGGAGTCGGTATAATAATTGCACCACTCCTTCTATTTCGATGGACGCTGTCAGAAATAGCTGAGAGATGTATCAGGATAATAGGAAGCAGAGTTATTTTCCGATTCAATCTACATTTACTGCGATCTTTAAAAAGTCTGTCAGACTTAAAAATTATATCATCCCTCCTTTTTGTAAAAATAATATATAATAAGACAATTAAGTAAGAAGTTATAACTGGTAATCCAACTGGTCAATAATTCCTTCTCAATACAAATATAAATGAATAAATTAGAAGGAATTACACCTAACTATCAGTGAATAACGTCGATCATTGACTTAAGCAACACACAATAATAGGATATGGATGAGTTACGCAGACAAACATCTAGGTTAGACCTAGGGTTGCCAACATTTTGCAGCGGATTATAGCACTTGCGGAATAAGTTATAAAAATATAACTAGTAAGTACACTTAAAAAATAGTATTTATAGCAATAGTAGAAAAAGGCTACTCGGAATGTAGCATGGCAAAGGGGCGTTTGGATACACGCACTCATTTAAAAGATGTGCGCTCATAAATTTTACAGACCCATTGTTTAGCTTATGTTGTTTAGCTTATATTAATAGGCTTAATATAAGCCTAACAAACCTAACTTCCATATTACAGAAGGCAAGGAAAGCAGCAATTCGCGGCTGATGTATGACTGACGCAGGTTGTACGGCCTACGGGGCGGACAGTGGATCATATCTAGAAAGAAAGAAAGAAAAAGTTATCATCTGGTCTGATCCCATGTAATCTAATGTATCCCATTATCCTGATACCAATCAGGATAATGGGCAGCAGCGTTGTGTTATTGTTCAATCAAAATCTACTGCGACGTCCAAAACACACACCAAGGCTGGGAATTAGGGCAACTCTCTTGTTTCAATGAAGGGAGCCAATGTCCAGCGGTGTGTTTCCAGGGGCATATGATAACATGTTGATTTATCACCATGATACTGAAAGCGTCTCCTAATATTTCGATGAAAAAATGTACATTACGGAGGTCGGCAAATGTCTGCTTCGTATGCTATTTCCTATGACTTTTGGTTTTAGACAGACCCCTGCTTAGTAAATATTGAGTTATTGCAAAATTATCAATTTCAAATGTGTTTTGGAGATTAGATACAAAGATTTAAATATCTGATTGTAATGAAGTCTCTTCCACTTCTGAGGCTCGATATGGATAGATATCAATGGGTTACATCCTTAGTTCCCAAAGTGGTCCAGGTGGATCCCCAGGGGTCCACGGGAGACTCGACGGGATCAAATTTCCATAGTTAGATCTAATCTTCACATTTTTTGTCGAGTTTTGGGAATATGGTAGTAATGTAGTTGCAGGGGGTCCACCGGAACCAGCTAAATTTTGAAAGTGTGGGAATCTCTGATTATTCGCAGGTGAGCAATTATCTCTAGGAAAAATCATTTTCTTTCGTGGCCGTAGCTCAGTGAACCAAACCATTGGTTTCATATATCTCGCCATATCATTTACATCTTATTGCGTCACCTACATACGAGTAAATGTCCTTGCTCGTGTATAAAATAAATAATGGTGAACACTGTTTCATTTTCCTTATTAGATAATTGACAGTTCACGGATGAGGAAAACGCTTTTCACAATACTCGTGTATAAATCAGTACAGAAACTATACTAATTAGTACCTTATTGTCATTTTACTTATTGTCGTACATATTATTTGTGGTACCTATATTATTATAGTACCTATATTACCTCATACAAACCTCTAAAACATTAGGGGTCTAGACGTGACAGGCGATCGAAAAATCGCGTCTATAATTCCGGTCTTGTAAAATTAGGTTATTTCAGTCTTATGCACGGTCTACATTGTAGACACCAATGTACTCAACGGAGAAGGAAAACTTCGTGAAGAAATCCGAATGCCCACGTGGGTGTATGATTCTACCAACCCTCATTAGGTCAGCGTGTTAGACTGTGGCCTAATTCCTTTCTTGATTAGGAAGTGTCCAGCTTCCTGGGTACAGTATGAATGTTCAACAGAGATTGCAAACTCTTCTATGAAAAATATCAAGTTCCCTCATCGGTATTTCATACATTCCAATAAAAATCACAGTCGCGAAACATTTAACTGATTTATGTTTTGTCTCGTATTTACGCAGTCACATGCGACACACAGTCACAGTCACATGTCAGTCACAGTCATATACGAGTAAATTGCTCCAACATACACGAGGAAATGTTTCATTATATCATCATCCGTCTATGTATAGATCAGGCATTCTCAAACATAAAAAATATCATTGACAATTACATAATAATCATCACGGACTCGTTAAACCATTAAGTTCAAAGTCCAAATACTACCAATTGGTAGCAATTAAAGAGAACAAACAAGCTTTGACCTTTCCACGTCAAAGGACCCCACAAAGGTAACTTCATGGAGCGTATCTTTGGAAGGTTTTCAATATGGCTGTAGCGTTAAAATTGTCGAAATATTTTCTCCACATTGATAACATGAGAAAGCAAGTCACTTAGGAAGAGGGTCGTGATCAGTCGCATCAAATCTACGGTGCGTTTTTTTTAACTCGGGAGACTGAAATTAAAATTTATGTGTTGTTATTTCTTTGGGTTAAAAGGAAAATTGCACGAAGTTTGAGAGTCAAAAAACCAGAGTCCTAGAATCAAAGTTAAAAATATCTTTCCGCTTTTAAAATATAGATTAATCTATGCATATTAGACCGCCAGATCAATAATTGATTCAACTCAATATCTCGACTCTAGAGATATCCACATTTTCTAATGCCTAATTCGATTGTCTATTGTGCATTGAATTGTAGTAACTTCTAGTGTTTTATTATGGCGATTGAAGTTGGTATTCGTAAATGAACGCCTGCCCCCATTACCGGAAAAGGTGATCAGAAAATGTGGTTATTTCTAAAGACGAGATTTAAATTAAACCAGTTTTCGTCTGGGGATATGATATGCACAAAAACCACCTGAAAAATTCCGACGTTATAATGAAAATACCGTGTCAGGTATTAATAATAATTAATCATCAAACCTATTTAATATAACATTTTTTTAAATTAATAAATGACGGCCCTCAATTTTAAAATATCTAAGATTTACAAAAATTTAAAGATTTTATTAATCAGAACGACATCAGAATGAAAGTTAATGTTGAGAATATGGAAATTAATCTGTCAGCATTATACTTAAGTTTTGATTAGTGTTGACAATGAGAAATAGTTCAATTCGTTGGCAAAATAAAAAAAAATACTTTTTGTTATGAAATGACATATTTAACGCTTGAATGCCCCGTATTCTCAATGAAATTCATTATAAAAAAAAACCTCTATTAAAAACCCGCAGCGTAGCTGATGATGTCATAGTGATGTTGATGATTATGATGATTTATAGGCTTACTAGCTATTTATTGCCTGCGGCATCGCCTGCGTGGGCTCAGAAAACTTTCCGGTAGTGTTGCTCAAAAAATCTTGGTCTTGCATGCAAGACTAGCATAAAGAGATACGATACTGGAAATGATGATAGGCCATGAATCATTATTATCACCATCACATAGTGAAGCTGAAGGTTTTAACTAATTCTGTATAAACACTGAACAGGCCTAATTTGTCATTCGATAACAACAGAGTCTAGTTCGATAAGAACTGAACAGATATCGCAATGCTTGCGTGAGCCTTGTATTAAGTGCGTTATGTGAGGAACAGCAATACTAAAAGCTTTGCGGTGGCCTTCATCGACACGAAGTCTTGCGGTAGTTCCACGTGGAATATTTACTGCCTCAAAAAATTGTAAAAATATCTACAGTATTATTCCTTTTTTTAATGAAATAACTTTCATTTTTGTATTATTAGGTATGACGGTCTGTACTCTGTATCATATCTACTTCTGAGCCAAATTGCATATCTAACCTAACAATCGATTCACCTATTGAGTCGTTTGTAGACGTCTGTATTTTCACGGCTCAAATTATATAGCCTGTCTAAATTTAAAATTAAATCCCACCAGTTTAAACAAACGAACGTTGACCTGTTGAGTGTGTAAAATATTATTGCTCAATCTGAAGTTTCCACGAATCATATGACGAAGACAGACAATTACTCACACAGTTGATGTGAAGTATTTTTAGATTAGGAAAATCGTTTTGATATCAGGAATTCGTAATTGTGCAAATACTTATATCATGGCTGATACCGTGATAGTTTCATTACAATATTAAAAAAATATCAGAACTTGTTTTAAAAAGTAATCAGTACACTTATATTCGAAATGGATTAGAATTAGTTTCGAAATTCACGGTAGTTTGAAATTATGACATTGTCATTAGTCTGGAAGACCACGGCTGGACATTGGCCTTTTCCCTAAAAAGGGGTCCTACAATATAGAATTAATTAATTTTTTTTACTTTGTTTAAAAAAAATGGTAAGATGCGCGAATAATTCGACGCGAATTAATTTTGCGAGACCGCAGCCTTACCATGCTCCTCTTTGCTTCGCTCGTCATCGCACCTATTTTTGGACATTTATTGTGTTATTTTGTCCTTCACGAACATTTTTAAACCCACCGCTACAATAAAATCGTAAGTACTACAATAAATATGGCGACTTCCATTACTATGTGATTTTAAGAATTTTAAATATTATTTTCTCAAAAGTGGTTGATTTGCCCCAAATAAGATTTTTAAAATTTACTACAGTCGCGGGTCCTTTATCGATTAAAATTTATTTCAAGTCAATAAGCCTAGGTGTACCTAATCTGAAGCGTTACCCCAAGAAGTAACAGAATGTGATCCACCGGCCTTCTATTGTAAATGACTACAAAGTATTACGTGCATCCTGTATCCATTCGCAGGGGTCTTCTACCTTTCACTTACTCTCAAATAAAGCTCACTCGTTCCTTTTACATAAAACATCTTATCAGTTCAATAAATAAAGTATAAAGATTTTCTTTTTACTCGATGAATCGAAATGAATTTTTATCGAGAATTTGATACACAGGAAATTAATCACTGAGTCAGTAGTCAACGTTATTTTAAAATTTGATACATCTAAAAAAGCCTTTAAATAAATCCCTGTGATTAAACCTAACAATGATAAATGAAATATAATAGCAAATTATTCTATGTGCATTAGTTTAAGTGCAGCGTTAATGGTACCGATTCTGTTGTAACAGAACTTAACTAAATTTGGTCCCTCCCTATCTTTTTCTAATATCAAACCCCAAAACGAGATAGCAAACATTTGTAGCGAGTACCGACCTACGTTTCTGTCAAACGGTTCAAAAAATGTTGCGTTTTGCGTATTTTTAGTTCCTATATTCCGAAAACGGGTCTAAAGCTTTTAATTTTGACGTTTCTAAACGAAACTGACAGTACCAAAATTATAGCTATCTCGTTTTGGCCTTTGACATTAGAGAAAGAAAGATAGGTTCTGTAGTATTCTGTAGTAACAGAACTTAACCAAATAAATTTGGTTAAGTTCTGTTACAACGAAGTTAATTGTTGAACTCACTATTCGTAATATCTTGCTGTAAATATATGTACATATAATATATGTACGACGCCTGCTTTCTGTACAGACCGATATTCTCGTGTAAAATCGGGCAGCAACGCTCGGCTTTCTGTACAGACTAACATTCTCGTGTTAAATCGGGCAGCAACGCTCGTCTGCCATTGTTAGGTGCGGCGCGATTAATCTTATCAGAACTTTATCGGGAACTAATTAAAAGTAGTAGTTCTATCCAATATGTAAAATTATGAAAATAATTTGGTTATTTTGATCTGTCAAGTGCCAAGACCTATGTGATCTATCACTTAGTGTTGAAGATAGAATATAGAATAATAGATAATTCGAATACAGAACTATAATTGACTGATTGTCAGTGGCCCTGCTTTCTGTACCAATGAGCCTCGGGTTCAAATCCCGGTAGGGGCAAACTTTATGCGATGAGCATACATATTTGTATTATGGACCTGTTTATCTACATAAGTATATACATCGTTGTCTAGTAGTTAAAATATATCTTTATTTTCTTTATGGAATTTGTGTCCAGATCAATGAGAAACTAACTGACCTTGAGGATTTTTCAATAAGAAAATTCGTAATGAAAATGATAAAAGAAAAATTATCGAAATATGTATACGTCAGTATACCCCAAGTTCGTCAACTCGGAAGACCGGAAGAATGAACAACAGACTAGAATATATCACAGCTCCCAAAACCGTGAGGTGGATAGCTGTGGGCTGATGTGATCATGATCTATTAAGAGATTAATTATCCTAATTAATATTATAAATGCGAATGTCAGTGTGTTTGTTTGTCACGCTTTCACGCCTTAACTATTCAACCAATCATCATGATATTTTGTACACACCTATAGCGAGATGATTATGACCCAGAAATGATATTAATAATGACGTCATCAGCTATAGCCATAGTTCCTAAAGTGGTCCAGGTGGACCCCAGGGGTCCACGGGAGACACGACGGGGGTCTACGTTGACGTACGCAAATTTCCATAGTTAGATCTAATCTTCACATCTTTTGTCGAGTTTTGGGAATATGGTGGAAATGTAGCTGCAGGGGTCCACCGGAACCAGCTAAATTTTGAAAGTGGTCTATGATAAAAAAGTCTGTGAACCTCTGAGCTATAGGGTCGAAATGTGGCAGGAGTGGCAGTATCGGAAAAGGGAAGATCTTCCGATCAGACGGGTGTTATGTCTGGCGGAACCTGCCACGGCCCCGACGGTAGATGTCGGGACGTTGTAAATACGCTAAGTTGCTATTAAACTTCATGCGCGTGATTCAGACTTCTAATGTTGTTACTTTAAAACTGCGCCATCTGTTGAGTGAAGTAGATCGCCAAAACACATTTTCAGGGGTACAAAAAAGGACATAGGGTACCTTTTATCCTGAAAAAAAAAATGTTCTGTTCCCGAGGGATAGAAAAAATAGTTTACAAAGTTATCAATTGTATTTTCAACGGTCTTTGACATGTATTTAAGGACATCGACCCGAGCGAAGTCGCGGGTAAAAGCTAGATAATGAATTAACATTTACTGACGTCGTGTAAATGACCAAGATATTTTAAAAACACGATAGTCGATTATTTCTCAGTGTTCCAATTATTCGTTCTATATTGGAATTATTTTCCGTTGTTCTCAGGGCGTGACAAACAATGTAGCTATGGTAGACGTGATGGCAGACAAGCTGAAGGGGGAGATGATGGATCTGCAGCATGGTTCTGCGTTCATGAGGCACGCCAAGATTCAGGCCAGCACAGGTAATTTTTTTTTGTTTTCCCTCTAAAGGAAAGGCAAATGGATTTGAGCCCATACAGCCTTGTCTGTCGTAGTTATATTATTTACATAAGTCAACAAAATGCTGGTGTGTCTCATTTTACTGCTTCTTGGGAGTTTTGATGACAAACCGACGATTGCCACATTGACAGAGCATGAGTTTCGGCAGACTCATTGTCTTGAAAAAATACGGTACCTTTGCTATGTTAATCACAGTTTTTATTCCAATGTTTGTATATTGTTCACGATTGTTGACGATTAATTAACATAATTTATATATTAAACATCACTATAAACTATGTTAATATAAAATGTTAAAATAAAACTTCTAGTGACGCTTCACTCGGGTTGCCGCAAAGCCTCGCACAGTTAATTTAATGTACGCTGAAATTGCTTTTTTTGTTAAAAAGTTGCTAAAAACATCACGTGATTAACGGACACCCCCGAACAGGTGTACTCTGGCAGCAGTTGATTTATACGCGCAATACAATGTGGATTGTGACGCAAAGTGGCAAACAATTCAATTTGCAGCAAACTGTGCGTTGTCTGTCTGCAACCTATGACAATAACTTGTTTTAGGTTTTTTTGGGCCTTAAGCTTAATACTAATTAACTATAAGCCGCATTATGTGATCATAAATGCGGAAGGTATTTCATTTTTGCGTTATTTTTACGTGATGGTAAATGGGGATGTAATCTAAGGTGGTAAAATATACTAGCTTAATAAAAACCTATGGACTCTTGACTTTAGGACATCTACATTATAATTGGACAGAAATAGTGACGCAGGAAGACTATTCCAGTGTTTGGCTGCACGTATTATGAATATAGAAGCAAATCGCTTCGTACAAGTAGCACTGATGTCTATGAGGTAGGGGAGATAGCCCGCCGTGCGCTTAGTAGTTCGATGGTGAAAGGGGCTAGGGGCATTGTATTAGAAGAATAAATAGATATAGACCAGTTCATTAGTTGGATCTTATTAAATTGTTGTTAATTTGTTGAATATTGCAGACTACTCTATAACCGCTGGTTCGAAGATCTGCGTGGTGACTGCCGGTGTGAGGCAGCGAGAAGGCGAGTCCCGCCTTGATCTCGTGCAGCGGAACACCGATGTGCTCAAGAACATCATACCACAGGTATGAAAAATATCATCTTGTAGAGAATTTATTATAGGTGGGTGGTATTTTAACTGTGGGTAACATCTCATTATCAGTCTTATTATCGTCATCATATCAGCCCACTGACGTCCACTTCTGCACATAGGCCCCCTCCAATGATCGCCACACCGAGCGGCTGTGAGCCGTCTAAATCCACCGATTGCCCGCGAACTTAATTAGGTTATCGGTCCATATAGTTGGGGGTTGACCCGCATTACGCTTTCCAGTTAGGGGTCGTCACTCCAACACTCTAGTATCCCATCGTCCATCGGTTCTGCGAGCTATGTACCCCGTCCACTGCCACTTCAGTTTTGCAATCCTTTGAGCCACGTCGGCGACTCCAGTTCTAATTCTCTAGTTGCGGATTATCTCATTGAGGATTCTACTCTTATCTCGCAGGGGAATTCCGAGCATAGCTCTTTCTATTGCCCGCCGCGTGACCTTGAGCTTGATATGAGTCACACAGTAAATAATACACCTATGGCACTGCAATATGGTGGTGGAATATTTCAGGCAGTGTACTTTGGTTGTGGACTAGATATTTATTATACGCTATGAAATCAATTATATTTACTACTAGCTTTTGCACGCGGCTCCGTTCGCGTGAATGTCCGTTTTCAGCTACATTGGAAATCCCGAAACAATGATAGATTTATAACATTATAACCATTAACCTTATAAGCCTTAGAATCACTTTTACTTGAGCTCTTAATGGCGGCTACTAAAACAGGGATCAAGCTGTATCTTCAATTGTACTGAACTGATTTTGACGAAACATGCCGCAGTATTTAAGTCGGAATTAGTACCTTTAAGATTGTAAAGGTTTAACCAAAATCTACCCGCTGGTTTTTGTGTGAAACTCGAACAAACAAACAATCAAACATCAATGCATTTGATTTCAGAAGCCCTTAATTAGTAGAACTGAGTAGATTTTATAAATATCTCTGATTTACAAAATTTACATACATACACTCACGCCGATATCCCATAGGGGTAGGCAGAGACTATGGTGTATACTATATACATACAGTTACGCCTCTTTCCCACTGGGGTAAGCAGAGACCATTTCTTTCCACCTGCTACAATCGTTTAATGTAGCAAAGTAGATATCCGCAGCCCACATTTCACCTCCGTGGGCAACGAGACGTGTCGGGTGGCATACCACGATGCCGCAATTTTATAAGGTTCAAAACTGTTAAAGTTCCTCATTGCTTTTCCATGATAAGGAAAGGAAAGTGGGTGAGGTAGGAAAGGTGTATTGAGTAAGGAATATATAATTTGGGAAAAGGAATATAAGATATACGAAGCTACTATCTCGGAAGGAGTAAGAAGAGACAGTAGTAGCTCGGGAAGCCGGGGTCGCTCACCCGTAATACTTAAGTCTATTTTCCGGACAGGCTAAAAGACTAAGCACTTGTTGACCTTTTGATATTTAACAATTTTATTTATTTATTTATTCTTTATTGTACACAAACAGATAAATACGTTTTACATAAGAAAAAAATTATGTACAAAGGCGAGCTTAACTCAAAAATGAGTTTTCTTCCAGCAAACCTTAGAGTGTAAAAATACTTGAGATGAGAAAGAGGATAGGATCTAGTGTACTATATACAAAAATATAGACACACATACATATATACAAATACCGAAACACCAAAATAGATACATACATATATCACTTTGAGAGAANNTTTTATAATAGTATCAGTGTACATTAATAATGTATATTCCATACAGTCAACCAACCAATCGATCAAAGATTGGTGAAGTATCTGATGGAAAATAAAAGTGCAAGAAACTGGAAAATGAAAGTGTAAAGATGCAAGCTTAATTAAAGCTTATATAATATCATATACTAATGTATAGATTTATTTTGACGATAAGATAAACATAATCGACATAAGCAGGAACCTATTTAACAATGTATGCTTGAAAAGGCTTATTTAGATGAAAGCCTGTAAATGATTTAATCACACTGCATACTGGCCATAAGATAATCTAAGGGAAATTTGTCACGAAAACCACCTAAAGGCTACATCAGTGGTAATTAATGAGCAGCCAGCGTTATCCTTTTTTTCAATATCACTAACTAGTAGCGTGTAGTAGCGTCGTGGGTAACAACTGTTACCCACGACCCTACTACACGTGATACGGACATTTTTATTTGGTTGTACTTGGTCGTAAAATAATATAGAATTATATTTTATATTTTCAACTGCTGTCATCGTAGCGCGATGAAATATAATATTTATTTTTAATTTTCACCTCACATTTTAAGTCTAAATAATAACTTTCAAACAGAACTTTTTTTTTTATCAAAATCGTTATAATAGTTTTTGCTTGATACTCGGGCAAACAAACAGACAAATACAACTTTATAATAGTGTTACACCTTTTTGATCTCAGCTAATAAAATACAATCCGGACACGATTCTCGTGATCGCAAGCAATCCAGTGGATATCCTGACTTACGTGTCGTGGAAGATCAGTGGACTCCCCAAGCACCGTGTCATCGGCTCCGGCACTAATCTGGACTCTGCCAGGTTCCGCTACCTGCTTTCAGAGAAGCTAGGCATCGCAACTACATCTTGTCACGGATATATTATTGGCGAACACGGCGACAGCAGTGGTGAGAGTTCCTTTCTTATGTCGTAAATATATAGATAACATGCAGCCCATCTAGTGGTAAAGTTGCTACTGCGCAGCCCATCTAGTGGCAAGTTGCTACTGCGCAGCCCACCTGGTGATAAGTGGCTACTGCGCAGCCCATCTGGTGGTAAGTTGCTACTGCACAGCCCATCTGGTGGTAAGTTGCTACTGCGCAGCCCACCTGATGGTAAGTTGGTACTGCGCAGCCCACCTGGTGATAAGTTGCTACTGCGCAGTCCACCTGGTGGTATGTTGCTACTGCGCAGCCCACCTGGTGGAATTTGCTACTGCGCAGCTCACCTAGTGGTAAGTTGCTACTGCGCAGCTCACCTAGTGGTAAATTGCTACTGCGCAGCCCACCGAGTGGTAAGTTGCTACTGCGCAGCCCACCTAGTGGTATGTTGTTAATGCGCAGCCCACATAGTGGCAAGTTGCTACTACGCAGCCCACCTAGTGGTAAGTTGCTACGGCGTAACACGGTTGGCATAATTAGACATAAATCTGTGGTCATAGATCAGACAATGATAAGTACATTTTTGCTCAGTATGACTTATTAATAAAGGTATAATCGCCAAAAAATGCTCATTCATTTGGTCATATCCTGATATGAGTTATCCTGATAACTACATGCAAAATATTACTGTTTAATATTTTGCATGTAGTTATCCTGATATGACCAAATGAATGAGCATTTATTGGCGATTATACCTTTATTAATAAGTCATACTGAGCAAAAATGTACTTATCATTGTCTGATCTATGACCACAGAAATATAACTTTTATGATATATGAATATAATAGCCTAACTTCACTCATTCTGGGAGAAGACCCGTGCCGAGGAACTTAAAAAAATCGAAGTTAATGCATAAACAAAAGCAATAGTTTTATTATAACAAGTATGGTTAGCACCTCATCGTGTGAAAAACGTACGGTGGCCGTGATTCAGCTAATAATTGTTTCAGTTCCCGTGTGGTCTGGTGTGAACATCGCCGGTGTGCGTCTCAGCGACCTGAATCAGAACATAGGCAAAGACTCCGACCCTGAGAACTGGAAGGAAACACATGAGAAGGTTGTACAGAGCGCGTACGAGGTGATCCGTCTCAAGGGTTACACGTCCTGGGCCATCGGCCTCTCGCTGGCGCAACTCGCAAGGGCCATAATTTGTAACGCTAATAGCGTTCATCCGGTCTCCACTTACGTAAAGGTAAAATTTATATTTCTTAAATTCTTCTATGGACAACTTTACCACGAATTCTCTGTCTAATTAAAAAAAATATGTACTTAAGTACGCGCGTTAGAAGTTATACTTTTTCAGCATAAAAATATTTACATACATATAGTCACGCCTTTTTCCCGCTGGGGTAGGCAGGGACCACTTCTTTCCACTTGCTACGATCCTGATATACATCTTTCGCTTCTTCTACTTTCATCAACTGGTACATGACTGCTTCTCTAGCAAAGGTTAAAAAGGCGGTACAGCAGATTAGCTACGACGCCTTGTCCAGCCTTTAGCTGCCATATCCCGCAGCCATGCCTAATTTCATACTGTTCAAGCTTCCACAATTTCTTCCATACTAATATCGCTTTCAACACAGCTTACATTCATGTCCCCGATTGGGGTCTGTTCTCGTATATCCTCTTTCTCAAACAAACTTTCAAAGTATACCTTCCACCTCTTTAGAATACATTCTTCTCCTGTCACCATGCTTCCATCCTGGTTTCTGATTATTACCAGCTGTGAGCTCATATTTTTACCTCTTACTGTTCTTATGGACTTCCAGAAGAATTTAATGTTATTCTGGAAGTTGTCAGATAATCTCTTATCAAATTCATCTCTAACATTCTTTTAGATTTACGTAGAATGTTTAGATAATTATGATCAACTAATAGTTGAGTGCAATTTGGCGCCGCCATAATAATAGCGTCACTCCATCTCTTCCCGTGGGTGCTGTGATAACCAGCTGAGGGATGTAGCAGGATAATGGGTAGCTAGCGTTATCCTCTTATCCAATTAAAATCTGCTGCGATATCCAAGACTGCCAAGCGTGAAGATTATGGGAGTCCTTCCTTTTTATGAATGTGCCCCGTATTCAACAGTGAACTACGATGTGCTGATGATAGCTAACTTCATTATGTGAATTTTTTGTTGTATAGTACGTGCGCGTCATCAAAATTCACTCTCATAATTTTCCTTAACGCGCCTAAAGTATAAGTAACTTCAGAAATAGTTCTAATGAGGAAGGCATTTTGTCGGCAGAAACTGTTTACTAATGGAATATCCAATAGGGTAGATTTTCAAAAACGAACGTGAAATCCAATTTTGCTCAGCAGTTCGGATCAATTGACTACTCCATTTAAATATTAAAAATATACGCAAGATCTGCTGTTCGTCGTCACATGAGTAAAGTTAATTCGTTCAATGTATATGTGATTAGGGTTCCATAATTTCGAGGCGTGTCCATTCTAAATGACTAGTTCATAATAAAGAAAGAGCCGTTGGAATACCATATCACATGACCAGGGAAACTTGTCCTATGTTCCGAGTGAACACTCGAATTTAGTTACGAAGTCCACATGTCATGTCCTATATCGGTGTGTATTATTTGGTTCAGGGCGAGCACGGCATCGAGGAGGAGGTGTTCCTGTCTCTGCCATGCGTGCTGGGCCACGGCGGCGTGTGTGATGTCATCCGACAGCCGCTCACCGACTATGAACGCGAGAGCCTCAACAAATCCGCAAAACTGATGGCCAAAGTACAAGCGGGCATAAAATTCTAAGTCGTGTAAATAAAATAGCACTCTGTTTATCCCAGCTATCTTTTCATGGGATTAAGATGGAATTTTCGTCCACAATCGCGCGGGCGCTTTTCAGCACGACAAATAGAGCCGAAATGTAAAAAAAAACGTTACTAGCGACGTTAAAAACGTTATAATTGTACGAATAGATTTTGATCTTCTGCAAATGACACTTGGAATACTGGGATCATTCAATAAAAAATATGAGCTCGCCTGCTATAAAGTTAGTTGGAATTATTATTATTATAACAATTAATGGTTATATGCACTGCACCGCAAGCAAAAGGATATAACATTGTTAAATATTCTACATAGTTGACCTTATGGCTTCTTATTGAGATTTAAAACATCAATTTATAAACATGCTGGTTTATGTACTATTAGAATAAAATCTCGTTGGGAAAGCATATTTTAACAAACATTCGAGTTCAGTAATAACATAATGCCTTGCATTTTTAGTCGTGTATTTTATTTGCGTGATTAGATGTTTGTAGTTAAATATTGCCTCTTTATGTAATTTAATTACCTTTTGTGTTGTAGCATAAGATATACATGTTTGTCTGTTTGTGAGTGAAATAAATTATCTTCTTATGTTAAAAAGGACTCAGTTTCCAATATATCTACAAAATCTATTACATACGAACTTAAATACAAAGTTTTGACTTAAGTAAGATAGCATTTTTTCTATAATTTCTTTTTTAAAATAAAAAGTTTATGTTACTAAATTATATCCATGTCACGACATGACATCAAAAGTTTATAATAGATATTTTATATTAACTACGATAAGTTATTTATTAAGTAGTATTTCATAAGATTACTAAATGCATTTGATAATATAAGTTTTAAATATTGTTTTGCGTTTTGTCTTATATTTCCTATATCCTGTTGATTATTTAAGTTATTGTTATTATTAATAAACTTTATTATTTGAGCGATTGACGCAATAGCGTCACACTAATAGGTATTATTACCTGATCAAACTAGTAAGAGACAATTTTCTATGAAAGTCAATCAAACAGATTTAGCGATATGATTGTGACCCAATGATGACGTATACGATTACGTCGCCAGCTATAGGGTCGAAGTGTGGCAGGAGCGACAGTATCGGAAAAGGGAAGATCTTCCGACCAGACGGGTGTTTTGTGTAGCGGGGCTTGCCACCGCCCCGACGGTAGATGTCGGGACGTTGTATATATACGCTATTAAACTTCATGCGCGTGATTCAGACTTCCATATTATATCGTCACTTTAGAACTGCGCCATCTGT
>WUAW01003885.1:82764-92935 GCA_017165845.1 Thaumetopoea pityocampa | reverse complement strand
GTGGTATGTAGTGAAGTAGATCGCCACACACATGACATCTTTAGTAGTATTTTATCAATATTTTTTACCTTTGGGCCATAATTTTTATACAGATATACTCGTATAACCGTTGGATTGTCTGTTAGTGATCAGATCAGTGTTAGCTTCCTATCGATGTGATCAACTGAGGTCATATTGATATGTTTTGTCGAGACGCTGGTTCATAACTATGCTAGATGCAAATATTATTTTTACTGTCCCACAGATGGCTCTGATAATAGAAATAATATTTGTGTACAAATCGAGAAGTTCGGTAGGAAAAGGTAAGTATTAATTTCATAGATTTAATAGTAAGGCACTGGTAGTGTAGTGGTTTTAGACACGGCTTACGATCGAAGGGCCGTGGGTTCGAATCCCGGTCCCGTACCACTGAGTTATTTGTAATTCATGTACGGTCTACAGTGTAAACACCAATGTAAGTACATTAAGTAATGGAGAAGGAAAACTTCGTAAGGAAACCTGCATGCCCGCATGGGTGTGTGAAGTTTACCAACTCGCCCTAGGCCAGCGCGGTAGACTAAAGCCTAATCTCTCTCCTGATCAGGGGAGGTCCGTCCCCTGTATGGGGACGATATGATCTGGGGATGATGATGGATAGTTAGTAATCTACACTTTCGATTTTTTAGGTGTCACTTTAGGTAAGAAAAAGTTGAAAATATACATTTTCAGATGGCATGTGTTTCTTATGGAAAAGATTCAGTTGTGGGGTTAGGACGATCGATTGCCGTCTGATGTCGTCTCCGTCAGGTCCCACGTTCCTGCTAACGATGTCTTGAGACACCGAGACCCATAGTTTTACGTGCTGCCTTCCGAGATATAGAATATGGTAACATATACTGGGTAATTTTTTTATCCTCTGGAAAATTATTCTTTCTTTACTATTTTTATTTTTCATTAGGTTATTTTTTTATGTTCATAATATCCGAAGAAAATCTATAAGCAAAACACATTATCACCTACGGCGCCAGACGCTTATCAGTGGATCAGATACTGTTAGGGGAGCGTCCATTAATCACGTGAGGCTCGAAAGCGGGAGGGGGTTCGGACAAAATTACGAAATGTCACAGGGGGGGGGGGGGGGGAGTAGTGAGATATCACTTGTATTTATTTCTCCGTCGAGCGCACGATTTCTAAACCGAAAAGGAGGGCGAGTATAAGCTTTAATTTAATGGAACTGTTTTATTTTTTAGATATATTTCTGGTAAATTATTGATAGCATGAAAAAGGTATTATAAATCATTATAGTACATTAATAGAACAGTTACATAATAAACAGGAATATAAAACAAAATAACACCTATGCCATACTATGCTTAGTTTACCTAACCACGCTATATCATTTTCCAGACTAAGAAACTCACCCAGTATATGGTAATGTTGGCGTGTCAGCCGGGGATCGAACCCGAAACTTTTCGATTCTTGGACCCACTACGCTACTATAACTTAAATATTTTTATTGCACTCTTCTTTTGGATTCTAATATTGAGATTTATTGTGTAAAACAAAGTTATAGCGTGATGATTATAACCCATAATAAAGTTAGTGATCAAGTGTGGCAGGAATGGCAGTATCAGAAAAGGGAAGATCTTCTGACCAGACGGGTGTTGTTTGGCGGGGCCTGTCCCTAACAGTTGTTGTCAGTACGTTGTGTATACATTAGTTAGCTATCAAACTTCATTAGCGTGATTCAGACTTCAATGTTAATATAACAACTGCGCCATCTGTTGAGGATGCGTAGTACTATGTAGTGAAGTGGGTCGCCAAACATTACAAACGACTACTGTTTATAATTTGTTTGAAATCACCATTGATCTAATTTCCATATCATATTAGATTTCAACCTAAAAATTAACAAAAAGATCAGTCCGCCAGCATTAGAATTTGGACGATGGTCTCTTCAGTGCGTACCCTCCTTAACGACACTGCACGAGATCAAACGACGTCCTCAACCGAAGCACGCCGTTACAGCGGCTCCATGGTCGCGGCGTCGGATGCACCGGAACGCCCGGTTAGGCGCTAGTAATAAGGAGATAAAAATAGAAATCAGGTTAATAAAACAAATTGTTGTTCAAAATTGTTTATTATTGTTTATACATGAGCTTTAAAACATATCTAGAGGCACTGGTGAGCAGCTCTCTCGAGTTACAGTGTCGAGTCATACTTAAAATTGATAAGAACAGCTGTGCGCGCTTCCAAAAAATACAGTATAGTTTAAATTATATTCCCGCCCTCCATTATTGAGTTAAACAGCATTAATATATTTCTACCTACATTATAGTGAACTAAATATTACATTTTTGGAAATGAAGCTATTGGCCACACATATATTTGGCTAAATTTATAATCATAATATTTTATAAGGCTAAACGCGGATACCATATATTTCATTCTGTATTAAAATATCATCATTACAACCATTATTTTATCATCAACATGGAACGTATTCGTGAATATTAAGGGCCTGGCGACAGTGGCATTCTCCACACAATCGTAATTTTTAAAATAAAGATAAAACTTTATATTTATGAATAGATCAATGAATTTAAGTCCGTATTTTATTTGTTTAAAAAACAAATTCGAATTTACAAGCGATATAAAAATAATTCTTTTGTAAAATAACTGTACATGAATCTCGATAATCAATGTCACACAAAATATAAATAGTTAAAAAATTATTGAAATATATTTTAAATGAATTTAATTTTAGAGTTCACTGTTGCCGGACTCATAAAATATCGTTGAAATCAAATAATAATACACAATATAGATCACAGACATGAAATAATTAAAAATCGTATATCTACATAATGGCATTGCACAACGTTTCTGATGGAACATAAAAATCTAAAATTGTATTGCTATGGGCCAACCACCAATTTTGTATTAGTATACACGAATAAAATGATTTCACGGGGCTGGTGAGTGCACCGGATAAATAATTTGTCACAAACAGTTTGTGGCAGATCTAATGCAAACTCAAACTCCTTGGTGCGTGGAAACTGTGGGTGCAAATCAGCAGCTAATTAAATGAGTTGGCGCGCGTCACACTGCAAGTGGTAGGCAAAGTGTTTGCGTCCAAGCGCCACACTGACGTATACAGTTGCGGAGGGCTCTGCGAGCAGCGATGCGCCGACGTATATAATTCATTGTATGACTATGACTAAAGCACTACATAATATCTCACATACTGATCGTATAAGTACACTATAATGTATCGAGGTACATAAAAATAACATACACGATTAAAATTCATTATCATTTTGGTCACAAATTAGGACAATAAAATACCATCTAAACTAAGTTCTATATACAACACGTTCCACTTGTATTCATTATTAATGTAACAAGTGAACGCGACAAAACTAGGAATAAGCTTGAATCGTTTCAATTTAGCATAAATCACAGACACTTTATTTAAAATCGGCCACATTATATATAAGTGATATGAACGTAACAAAACACCGGGGTGTGTTCAGTCCGTATGTCAATTCGTTTGTTCGTCTATTGCTATTATATAAATGGCCAGTAAACATTACATACAAACATGAAGTCATAATTTATCCTCGATACGATATAGAATATCTGGTCGAGTAGTCAAACGATATAATTATTAAATAAAACAAGCCGAACTATATCAAATGTGTCACGAATAAATTTATAATGTCTAAAATATTGGCCTGTACAGGTGGGCGCATTGACTAAAAGAAAGATTAGAGTAAATTATAGCTTAACTAAAACAAACATAATCCTATGTTGAGTGAATATTCAATAAGATCTGTATTTGGCCAGCGCCAATTATCATTAATTTTATAGACATACAGACATGGCTACACAAATGGGTATTCCAGTTAATCGGAACCATGCTGTAATTCCGATCGCTTCAATATTTAATATCAGTTCGAGAAGCGATAGTTCCGTATTGTCTACAATGAAATGTCGATTCATGAGTAATGCACATTTCGATGTGTGTGGCTATCAAAACACAATAAAATAATTATGTCTTAAAGTGCGAGAACCCGTACTGTGGGTACGCACCGATTTATATTTTCTGTATTCTCTTACAGATGAAGCGTCATTGCTAAGGACAACAGTCGGCAGTTCTAGCCACTCTCATGGTTTCGATAAAATATTGTCCGTTTAATCGGACCTTTTGGATATCTGAATTAAAATGATACGCCGCTTAGGAGTCATAATATACAATAACGTTGTACGTTATAATATAAAAACGTTTTAAGCGTGATAGGGTCGTGTTTATAATTGGTAACAGTTGTCCGTAGGTGCTATTGGCTCCTTAAGGTTAAAAATCAACCGCCCAATAGCGTACGCCGCGCGACACACTTCGTCCGCGGTGTTTATAACGCGGAGCGTCGCGGTGTGCGCCGGCTCGTACGTGCAATATACGAACGAGTCGCGCGCGACTCGCACGCCTCTCTACCATCAGAGGACTACGGCTTCAATAAAGCATGAAACTTATTCCGAGTTCCGATCACTCAGTTTCTTCTTTTTTTTTTCATAGTGGCAATCGACTCCGAATTCGCGCCATTTCTGCCAGAGTAGATATATTTTGAACAAATAAAATAGTGCCTATATTTTGAAGTTACATAATATTCTTCAAGTTAACAATAAAATATCGGTGTGTCATATTTTATTGCTTGTTGGGAGTTTTGAAGTCAATCCGACGAATACCACTTTGACCAAGCAAATTTCCCGCAAGTCTATTTTCTTGAAAAATTACGGTGACTTTGCTGTGTTAGTCACAGTTTTATACCAATGTTTCAATATTGATCACGATTATTGACGATTAATACACAAAACAACACCAAATTTGTATATTAAACATCACAATAAATTAATAAAACTTTTAAAATGAAACTTCAAGTGATGCTTCACTCGGGTCGCCGCCAAAACTCCCACTTAGCTGTCATAGTGGAATGAACATGTGTTCGGTGCTTGGTGCGTGTCGCGTGGCTAGCGCGCGGGCGCGGGCGCGTCGCGCGCCTCCCGTCAGGTGTCGCTGGGCGAGCGCAGCGAATGTAACGCGTTGCCGTGGCCCGCCGGCCGCCGCCGGTCCAAGAACGTCTTCAATTGGGTCTCGGACAACGGGGTCGACGGCGCCTGCAATAGTAGCGAACTTAATAATATACACTTAAACGCATTGATCTAACCGCAAATTAGGAGTTCCTTGTATCTTCAGTACGAAACGATATAACTTTTATAATCAAATACTAATAGACAAACGTTTAGAACACAGCAGCCTGGACAATCATCAACTTGTTTTAAAGAGGTCAAGTTCATAACACCCTTAATCGATGAATGTATGAAAAGATGTATAGAGAGACGTGAGAGGTGTGTCAGGATCGTATGTATGCGTGTATGTGGCAAACTGGCCTCTGCCTGTACTTATGAGATACCGGCGTGAGTGTATGTATGTACATTTAGGACATCCATTCATCCCTTTCACATAAAGTTTTTCACGGCTTGGATTCGATTCCGAGACCGATTGGGCCAGAAAGTAGGGTATTGAATGAATCAGTCGTTTAATTGAAATTGCTGATCGAAAATAAACGAATACACATGCAAACATATACAAATGTCTCACATTGCGAGGACAGTGTGTACTACTAACTTCAAGTATCATATAATAGACGGCATGAAACTTGAGCATTACACACAGTAGTGGCCAAGATTTCGCGCATGCACCCTTTAAAGATTAACTGATTAACTAATCGCATGCAAGAGTGCGTTAGAAAACCCCTCTCGCCCACTTCACTCGTCTCAGATCTAAAAATAGCCTCCTGCGCAGTCAAGGTTATTGCTCAAGTTTCGTGCTGTCTGTTGTATCTACAAGTCAGAGCGCCGGCACGGCGGCAGCCGTCATGTGCGCAGGCTTCACACGCTCTTCCCTCGTGGCTTGTGTCACTCGTTTATGACGGGATGTCATCCAGATGGCGTTTCTTAAGTGATATCCTAATTCGTGCTTTCACTATCCCAAATCCATATTCATCCCAACTACAGGGGCACGGACCTTTCTTCATCAGGAGGGAGATTATGCCGTTGTCTACCCCGCTGGTCTAGTGCGAATTGGTAGGCTTCACACGCCCATGCGGGCATGCAGGTTTCCTCACGAAGTTTTCCTTCTCCATCAACATTAGTTTCTGCAGTGTAGACCATACATGACTTAGAAATAACTTAGTTGAACGGAACCGGGATCAATTCCGCGACCTCTCGCTCGTGCGTCTATCTATAATGACTACATTACCAATGAAATTTAAGGACTTGTGCTTTAAGGATACCCGTATTGAGGCATTTCCTGCCGACTTGATGACTCGGTCGGCAAATAAATCGGTCAAACCATTTCAATTGGCGCTGCTCAAGTTCGAGTGTTCCAACGGTAGCGTGTCAATGTTGGCCCGCACCTGATCGAACCAGGGGTCCGCGAGCGCGTCGCGCGGCGCGAGCCGGCGCGCGGGCGCGCTCTCGAGCAGGCCGCGGATGAGCTGCTGCGCGCGCTCGTCCACGCCGGCCCAGTGCTCCGGCGGGAAACAGTAGTCGCATTTGATGATGTTTGCCGTAGTCTCTTCTATGGACTCGTCCAAGAATGGTGACAGCTGAAATAAACATGACCACTAACAATATGGAACGGATTCATTTTGATGGATTTCCTTATTCGCAATAAAGCAATTCAAATTACAAAACTACGTTCATTCTTTCTTCCTCTCGCTAATTACTTTTCGAATGTATTCATACTGTAATGTGACAACACTCAATGGGTAAGAATGTATTGCGACTACAAATCTGTGAATGTCTATTTACAGCAACTAAAAATCTACCTCATTTCAACGTACTGATGAGCCAATAAAATCACAACAACAATAAATATCGTAAAAAAATATTATCACGCGAAGGAAGCTGCGATCGACAATTATAATATAATAGTATGATATAAGAGAATGTTTATTTCAAAGATGATTTTAGTTCAAAGAAGAATATTCCCCGGAGTATGCATACGTACACGGCACGTGCTGTTTCACAAGGGAGTGGTGTGTGTGTGTGGGTACGTACCCCGGTCAGGAACACGTACAGGAAGACGCCGGCGGCCCAGGCGTCCCAGGCGGGCGCCGGCGGGCGGCCCAGTACACACTCGGGCGGCGCGAACTCGAGCTGCGCGGGCGCGGGCGGCAGCACCTCGCGCCCCGAGCTGCTCGCGCCCTCCACCAGCTCCACGGCCGAGCCCAAGTCCACCAGTTTTAACTGCGGCTGAGCACCGCCCAACTCCACCAGAATATTCTCAGGCTGCGGATTGAAGAATTTTATTACAGAATAACAGTAATACAAACATTTGTGACACTACATACTACATGTATTTATAACCCACTTAAATTGTGTGCACTAAGTTAATAGCCTGCAATAAGTCGTCCTGCGATTTCGACAATTAAAGTACTTTCTTTCTTAGACGACTTCCCCAAAATAAGAGTTGTCTTTAATTGAACTTGTAACATATTCGTATGCGCAGTGCGTTATTTACCCGCACGTCGAGGTGCGCCACGTGAACGGAGTGCAGCCAGTCGAGCGCGGAGAGCAGCTGGCGCGTGTGGTGCGCCACGGTGTGCTGCGTGTAGAGGTGCGGCGAGGCGGCAGCCCAGTCGAGCAGCGCGCCGCCGCCCACCAGCTCCAGCACCAGCGTGTGCGCGCCCGCGCGCGGCACCTCCGCGAACAGCGCCAACGCGCGCACCACCGCGCCGTGCGCCCACCGCGACAGGATGCGGTATTCGCGCGCCGCGTCCGCGCCGCGGCCGCTCACCACCTGCGCGCACGCACCGCCGCGCTCACTATCGCATCCGGTGCCACCGCCACCGGCGTCGACACCGCAACCAACTGCTATTACTTGCTAACTACTGTATTTTAATATATACGAAATGTATCCAAATTATCTGGCTATTTGTTTTTGGCGTCATTAATTGATTGCTTCTTGTAAACTATTTATAATTATTAATGACAGAACGCTTTATAAGTAAGCGCATTTTATTAAATAAATTCCTTGGTTTCCTAAAAAGCTTTACTTTTTTGAAGTGGCGTATTAAATGTTTCGCGTTTTTAGAGCGCGCATGGCGTATCTTCATGGCGTATCGATGTAGTTACCAAGATAATTTCGGTATGGGTATTAAAACTGGGCATAACAGTGGTGTATATAGTGTCGTTTCTTATTTAGTTTCATGTAGCCGCTCTTCAACACGTTCGAAACTTTTATGATTAGCTTTAAAAAAGGTATAACATTGTAGTTTCGTCAAAACAATGACCGTGGTAACATTGCGTGTAACATCAAATCTTGTTTGGATACAGTCAAACGGTCACGATGTGAAGCGAGCAACTGACCTGCTTCAACGCCACCCGCTGCCCGGTGCCGGTGTCCCGTGCGGCGAGCACGCGCGCCGTGCGCCCGCGCCCTATCTCCTCTTCCACGCTATAGCGGCGCGCGAACTGTTCTCGTTGCCACGCGCCTCCGCCTCCGCACGCCGCCGGCCCGGACGCCGGCCCGGCCGCGCCCGACCGTGCGCAAATCACTCGAAAACTGTACTGGCCCGCGGGCAATTCTTCTAACGCCAGTGTATTCGCCGCTGCGGGCATTTCAGTCGCCCGGCGCCACTCGCCCTCGCCAACTCGGCAGTACTCCAGATGCGCGGGTGTCGGTTCGTCCCACTGCACAACGAGCCCGCCGCCCGGGTGCGCGCGCACGGCCGGCACGCCGAGCGCGCCGCCCGCCCCCACAGTGAGCCGCGCGGAGCTCTGCACGCCACCCAGTTCGTTGCTGATCAGACAACAGTACACGCCGGCGTCGGAAGCGCGACACGCGTGGATCGTCAGCGTGGCGAGCCCGTCACCCGTTACAGTGATCACGAAGCGACCGCCGTGACGAAGGGCGCGGGTTTCGGGGGCAGTTTTGCGCCACGAGGCCGAAGCACGTGTGGCGATGGCGCGGCACGCCAGTGTGGCGCTGGCACCGGGCGCCACAGTCACGTCGCTGGCGGGTTCCAACAGTTCGGGGGCGCGTAGCTCCGTCACACACCCATCGGGTCCGGGCTCGGCCCCACCAGCGCCCGTGCTCCCACCCCTCCGCAGTTTGAGCCCCCACGGCCGCTTGGACAGCCCCTGTCACATGACACACGTGTCACCGGCGACGCGCGCGCACCCCTCGCCAAGCGTCGCATGCATGCTTACCGCGCGCGGACACCACCACTCATCCCATTCACTGGCCATTACATCTACTATATACAAATAAAAAATAAACTTATTGATAGTCAACGGCAGTTATCGCTAATCACTAAGCACAGTCGGCGTTGCGCTTCAGTCAAACCGGTCCGTTATCACAGTCTATGTTAGAAATGCATTCCCGTGTTTATCATACCTACAACAAAAGAAATATAGTCTCGCGTTAAAATAAGAACATGCAAAAGATAAACAGAAAGCACTCAAATACAAGTAAAGGTGCTTCTCACCTGTTTGATCGGCATTTGTACAAGTCGGCTACGCGCGTTCGCGATGATCGATCGACCAAATACACCGTCGAACTAGTTCGAACGAGTGAAAAGCATCTTATCAAAAAGAAAGTTTAAGCAATAAGTAAGAACGAGATGATGTAAAACGTTAAATAATGAAGAAAATATGAGCAAATCAAATTTTATTTGCTTGTGCAATAAAAATAGGCAGCCGAATGAGTGATCTATTTCAGTGCACAACTCGTCTAACCACATTACGTTATTGCACGCGAGCGCGCGCGCACACAAACACACACACACACACACACATACGTAGCGGCGATAAGTAAATTAATATCATGTAGTTCTACGACACCATGTTACACGTAAATACTATTAGAAGCGGATTATATTTACAATCTTATGTTCCAATCAGTTTACTCAATCACTTTTTGTACGCTATAAATTAAGGCTGGTATTTTGTTCTACCGCTATAGAATTAGATTTTAATAGAATGTTAATCCATTTGCATCCAAGCACGGAATATTCCTCGAGGCGCGACTGTCTACTATGAAAAAGCGCGGAATCGTCCGCCAGCCGCGACTGTCTACTATCAACAAGCGCGGAATAGTCCGCCAGCCGCGACTGTCTACTATCAC